>PVJS01022742.1:0-30244 GCA_004027185.1 Glis glis
TCTCTCTCTCTCCTTAGCGAGGCCCTCCGCAACTTTGTGAGACCCGGTTTCAAAATAAAGTATAAAAAATAGGACTGGGGGCGTAGCGTGGAGGTAGAACGCCCCTGCGTTCAATCCCCGGTACCGCAAAAAAAAAAAGAATAAAAAATAGGGCTGGGGGTGTAGCTCAGAGGTAGAAGCCCCTGGGTTCAATCCCCAGTACCACAAATAAAGTAAAATAAAATATAAGCCTGGGCCAGGCATGGTTAAACATACATGTAATCCCAGCTATTCGGGAGACAGAGGCAAAAGGCTTGATTGCAAGTTCAAGGCCCTCCTGGGCAACTTAGTGAGACCCTGTCTCAAAATAAAAAATGAAAAGGGATGGGAATATAGCTCAGTGGTAAAGCATTCCTGAGTTCAGTCCACACACACATAGTGTGTGTGTGTGTGTGTGTGTGTGTGTGTGTGTGTGTGTGTGTGTGTGTAGGGGGGCTTGAATTGAAGAAGTATCTGATAAAACCAATCACTTTAAAGTACTCATTGATGAATTTTTCATTCTAGCTCTGTGTCTAAAGACAGTAAGAGGAAAAGAGACGTTATTGTGTAAACATTAATATCACACACATCTGCATCAAAGAGAGAAAGGGGATCCTAATTCTCCTTTTCATGCAGAGAGATTAACCTGAAATAACTTACTGGGGTTTTGTTTGAACTCACCAGGCAAAGTTTCAGTATTTGGTAATTCTCAGGGAGCAACATTAAAAATATTGTGCCCTTTTTTACTCAGGCATAACCTTTTTGTATAAATGTACTTTATGATAAATTTTTGTTTTAGAACTAAGACTG
Source organism: Glis glis (assembly GCA_004027185.1). Classification (NCBI taxonomy): domain Eukaryota; kingdom Metazoa; phylum Chordata; class Mammalia; order Rodentia; family Gliridae; genus Glis; species Glis glis. Next base: position 829 of record PVJS01022742.1, read on the forward strand.
AAATAAGACATTTCTAAATGACTTGAATAAGTGCTCAGGTATCCCAAAGAGATAGACTATGCTACTAGATTGCTGAAATTATATGATCTGGGGGACTGCAGGTAGAAAAGGAGAAGAGAGAGAGAGAGAGAGAGAGAGAGAGAGAGAGAGAGAGAGAATGGGAGAAAGAGATTTTAGACAGGTAAGACTATGAATAATAAATACTATTTTTCTTCTTTTCTCTGAAAACCATTCTGTTTATAGCTTTTATGTTTTCAAACATCTTGCCTGTAGGAAAGCTTCTAATTAACACTGTAAAGAGGTAGAAGAAAATATATCAGTAGCAAAGACAAACTTAATAAAAGTACATTGGAGTGTGTGCGTGTGTGTATGTGTGTGTGTGTGTACGCACACACATAGGACACTGGGGGCACAGAGAGGCAAATCTAAGCTCCTGCTGTTCCTGTTATGATACCTGTCTGGTTTGGGATGGTTCTAATTAATTACTTATTTGCTTTTTAAGCCCTTTCTTTTTTATTAAATTAGTATAGGGGGCCCAAGAGCATGTTCCTGCACCTGTAACTAAAGACTAATATGATGTGAGGGCAGTTTTCCAATTCCACCTACCAGGTCAGTCAGTAACTGTCCACTCCTGCTGCACTCTTGAAGGGAAGGGGGTCTAAAGGGATTTGTGACCACCATAATCAAGCAGCACATTGGTGGGATTAGTAAGCAAATCCCACTGAATAATATTTGATGGCCACTATGTCTTCAAACTCCTGGAAAGACAGATTGAAAAGATGAGCCTGGAATTAAGCTTTTTGTGATTATCCACATAAACATGCACATGTGAAACAGCAACAGTAACCCAAGATCTTTTTGTAGCACACTAGTGTGTGCAAAGAACATGGGGTTGGAAGTCAGGTACTTGTGGATATGAGTCCCAGCCTCAGATCTATGCCCATAGTCTTGTTTCTACTTCTGCTAATTATAAAATAGAAATAGGATTGTGCTATGATTAAGTGTACTAACATACAAAGTACCTGGAATGGTGCCTGGCACACAGTTGGAATGCAATAATTAGCAGTAGTAGCAATAGAATAAGAAATGAATTGAACTTTTATAGAAAACTTTCTTTGGAGGTGAGACCAAGGATGGGCTAAAACTAGGCTAAACTTCCAACTCCACAAAGCTTTTTTTTTTTAAAGAAAAACACATGTTTGCAGAATAAAGGGATTAAAAAAAGAGACAGAAAATCCTACATCTTTAGAGATTATCAGATGGACAGAATGAAAGACTTCTCAACAATGCCCTGCAAGACATAATTAATAAATATTTTTAAACATCTACTAGGTGTAAGGCACTCCTCTTAGAGCAGAGAGGGAGAAAAAGGATAATCTTAATCTTCCACAGACAGTGGCTTAACCTTCCCACTTGTGGCTTCTGGTAGAATCACCTGCCAAGATTTCAAACATCTTCATGCCCAGGCTGCACCTCAGACCAGTCAAAGCAGAATTTCTGGGGGCAGGATTCAGGCATCAGGGTTTTCCCTGGTAATTCCACTGTGCAGGCAGCATTAGGAAGTGACGGTTTAAGAGATGTGTGGGGAGATGAGATGTACAGAGGAAGTAACAGCCATGTGACTGTGGGAGAGGAGGACTGGTGGGAAGTCAATGTGGTAGGAACTGGAGGGCGTGGAGCAGCTATCTGTGGCAGGGGAGGCAGTGTTAGAGCAGTCCCCAAACATGCTGTGCTGATGCAGGCGGGATGTGGGCAGGCGCTTGCTCTGTGCAGAGGGATGGACAGCAGCACGTCCTTTGAAGAGATAGGAGATGCATGAAGTGCTGTGTGTACCCACAGAATAACGATGAATTTGGCTTTTTCTCAGCAACTTGTATTTCCTTACAACAAAACTGCCCTCAGTGGGTTCAGTTTTGTAACTGTTTGCACAATCCAGATAGCCCAAGTTTTAGATTTTTTTTTTCTTTAAATCTTCAGTTCAAAACCCAGGAGAAATTATTTCAACAACCATTACCTATTTTTTTTTTTGGTACTGGGGATTGAACCCAGGGGCATTCAACCTCTAAGCTATAGCCCTAGCCCTATTTATTTATTTATTTATTTATTTAGAAACAGTGTCTCACTAAGTTGCTGAGGGGCTCACTAAGTTGCTGAGGCTGGCCTTGAACCTGCGATCCTCCTGTCTCAGCCTCCCAAGTACTAAGATTAAAAGCATGCACCACCACACCAGCAACTCATCTATTTTTACATCTTCACAAAACATTTGTGGTGACTTACAATTTTATAGCATTTAGAAAGTAGCAATTATTTTGAGAAAGAACCAAAATCACCTAAGGGGAAAAAAGGGGCATTCCTGTCGCAGGAAGCTGGAAAGATATTATTTCTGATACTGAATACTAAATAGAGCTCTGAGACTCCTGGCAGTCAGTGCAATAAGGGAAATGTGAACTCTTATTGTCTGATAGAGACAAGAATGCAGTTTATTTGAAAAGGCAAATACTATCATATTGCTAAATCTGGGGGGACTGTATTCTATATGGAAAGCACATTTTCTAACTTAATAAAAATGCCTTTAACTCATTTGTTCATCTATAACTTTGTCCTTTACTGCTTGGAGAAACTTGCTGATTTCAACTCACTCCAGGACAAAGGTTTTTGTACCCATTTTTAATTCACCTCTGTTTGCTAAGATAACCGGACCAGAGTGGTGAGCATATTCTACTTAGAGAACTGCGTTCTCACTGCAATTGCCTGACACAGGAGAAGACACCAGCGCCGATCTCCCCGCTTCCTAGCTTTGTCGATGTATTAGCATATACAATCTGTACAGCTTGTATTTTAATTCCTCTTTGGTGCCAAGCACAATGCTTAAAGAACCACTAGCCCACCTATATTGTTCCAAATGCATCTTGCTCTGAAAAGAAAACATGGGTAGTAAAACCCTCTTGAAATTTAAAGCATTTGAAGGAGTTATCTTCTTAAGGCATTAAGTCACTATATTAAGGCACATGAGCAAATTCTTCTAAGCTTTCACACGCCCAATTTGGCAAGGGATCATCCCTATGAATAGTCCTTTGTTTTCACTCCCAAGATGTGTACAGGTTTTTACAGAACTCAAATTGATTCTAGCAATTATTTAAAATTCCTCAGAAATACCTTAAATCTCATATCTTCATTTCAGAGTGGGGACAGTGCCAAAATGCCAACAGCTGAGTAATTTAGATGAAAGTTAACATCCCTCTTGACAGCCTCTCACACAGACACAGGCAAGCAGCAATTCATCTAACCATCCACATCTAGTGTCTCACGTTATGTGCCTCGGTGAAGGATCCTGTGGTTGACTAAGAGAAGATGTGACCCTGGGCCATAATTTCTTGAGACTGATGTAAAGCCAGTCCTGCTCAAAGCCATACCACACTCCGCAGGTCATGTTTTAAACGGAGCATTTCATTGCCTTGCAAGATCACATATCAAGTCTTTTGTCAATTTTAATTACAGCAGTGGCAGCCAATTATCTTCTACCAATCTAGATGTCTACATTTATAAAGTGCTGCCCTTTACTTGAGAGCTGCTGCACACAGACGTGCTGAGTCGCTTTCTAAGAACGTCGCGGACGGTGCACCATGCTCTTCTGTTCTCTCTCTTCAGCCAACAGCTCATGATGTACTGTGATTGGATGACTCAAGATTTAGTTTGTGAACATGAACAGAAAACAGTGGGGACAGATTCACACGGAAAGGCAAATCAGAATCAACACACATACCAATGCTCTCTTACAGAAAAGTGGACATGAATTCATTGATCTTGAATGTTTATCCCTAGAGCTTGGACATGATCTTAGAATTCTTTTCAACCAGGGCACTATGTAGACATTACAAATTGGTCAAAGAAGCACTGTGTTGAAACTTGTTTGCCATCCTTACCCTAGGTCCTCATGTCGGCACAGACCTGGAAGTGGTGAATCTAATCCAACCCAGTCGTGCTCAAACCCTCTCTCCACTCTCTCCAACAAGAAGCACTCAGCTTCCTCGTGAAAGCTTTCAGCAATTGGCTGAGCAACCAGCCATGTGAGAAAAGGCCCACAAACTTATGTGCAAAGAGAATGAATGGTTAACTGATTTCTAAATGAGCAAGAACAGCTATAGAGTCCATGACTTGTCTTCCGGGCAGTCTCCAATCACCATGACTTACCATTCTCTCTCATCACAGCCCTTTGAAAATGAAGGGCTTGGGGGGAAAGAATGGCTTTTGTGCTTTATTTCCTAAGAACATTTCATACCTGGAAGTGAACTCTCAACTCGCTGGTATACTTGCATTCCAAGAGCACTCCAAAAATAGGGTGATCTGAAAATTCTCACAATAGAGAGAGATGAGCTGGGGAGGGCCAAGAATAGAAGAGTCTTGGGAAGGGGCAGGAGTCTGATCCCCTATGAATGACATCACACCATTATTTTTCTTGTCCATTCAGTCCCCTTACCTAATTTCCATACTACCAAAATCTCGTCTTCCTTTCCTCCCCATTCAAATTACTCAATTTGAGAGCTAATTAAAGAAATTTATACCAAGGCATAACTGACTAGCTCTTTCAGAAAACATTTGAATCCAAAAGAAAGACTTCTTAGTGCAAATGAATTGAATGTTTAAAGGTACTTACCTTGTGTAAATTATTACCTCTTACTTCTCCCACTCATATCAATTAGCATCCCAGGAAATAAGTCCTTGATATTTGTCATTATTTTATCAGTTATAACCAAATTTTGGACTTTTCTCAAACTTAAAAGTTCCTTGCCTTCCAGCATCCACAGATGCCAAAAACCTTTGAAGTACTTATTTTTAAAAATTCTACCCAAATAACTGCAAGTTTCCAATAGCTCATTAGCATTTGGGGGCCATGTTAAATAGCAGCTCATTATGTGAAGTTTGTGACTATTCTTTATTCGGTGTAGATTTTAACCAAAGGTTAGTTTTTTATTTGCAACATAAACACACTCAAAAGCAAAGCTACAACCAAAAAAGGAAGTAATGTGTGTCCTTTCGTGATCAAAACCACATCATAGAGGTCCTAATTTCAGGGTAAGCCAAAGGGCTACAGTGATTATTTTAGTATCCTATGTGAATTTTATTGGCTGAATTATATTTTTTTGTTGTTGTTGGAGGATATTTGGAAATTGTATCTGTGAGGATACACCAAAGGTTTTCTTAAATATGGTAGATACACTATCTCATCTGGTAGCTATTCCAGATACTTATGGGAACCCCTTTCTTCAAACGATTTGGTGAGGCACAATCATTGATGTGCTTTGAGATGAATATAAAGCAGGAAAAATGGAATCAAAGCCAAATCATATGCCCAAAATTAAACCTGAAGTTGATCTGTTTTATGCCTCTCATTTCATTCAGTCCCATAGACTGATAATAATAATAATTAATGGTTGACTCAAAAGGAGTTAAAAAAAGAAAAACAGTTCCTCTGCATCTCAAACAAGCTGAGCCTCCAGGAGTACAAAGTATGAACAGGTCATTTGGGTCATGAAAACATTCATATTTTTCTTTTGTTCAAACGTGTAAAATTATCATATCTCATATTGAGTTGATTAGAATATACCAATCTCTAATCCACTGGGACTATAAAAGCAGATTTAGAGGACTGGTCTACTCAACAAGTTTATATGTATGGTATAATTTATAACCTTATTTTCCCCCTGAGTCCTGGGGTAAAATGTCACCTTCCCTTACTATACAAATTCAAAAGGAAGAGGTAGGTAGTTGTCCCTATGGTGATAGAGTCTCATTTTACCCACAGTCCATTTCCAACCTGTTACTAAATTACTAGGCACTGGAGCAGCGCATCAGAGAGTACGGGGAGATGCTGTTGGACACCATGAAACCCTATGCCGGCCACTCAGGGCACGGTGCATCAACTTGGAAATAAGGATGGAATAAACCCCTCACTTCCCCCTCCCAGCCCTCGAGCTGACCACCTAGCAACTGTTGCATTTTAAAAACTACTAATCCAGGTCCTCAACCTACACATCAAAAAATTACTCCTCAGAGACTGAAATAACTTTCTAGAGTGCTTGTGCTTTGGGCACAGGAATATTTCTTCTTTTTAAAAATATACTTTTATTGGTGTATTGTAATTAAACATGATAATGAGGTTCAGAGTGATAGAACCATACATGTACACAGTACTTGGTTATGCTCAAAAATGTGTATTTTGAGGACAGGTGTGGTGGTGCACACCTGTAACCCCAGTACTTGGGAGGCTGAGACTGGAGGATCACAGGCTCAAGGCCAGCCTCAGAAAGTTAACGAGACCCTGTTTAAAAATAATAAAAGGACTGAGGTGTAGCTCGGAGGTAGACTGCCCCTGGGTTTAATCCCCAGTACTGTGTGTGTGTGTGTGTGTGTGTGTGTGTGTGTGTGTTTGTTGACTTTTTCACATCTTCAGTGTCCTATATTAAGGATCAACAGTTGGACGTATTTTCCTTGGAAGCAATTTTTAAGTGTCTATTAGCTACAAAAGGCAATTACATTTCTTTGGAGCATGCAAGAGTCCAGGAGGCCAAGAACAAGATTTTTCTCTCAGTCAAGGTTTTCAAAGGGTCGGCCACGAGAATTGGGACAGGCTGCATTTCTTACTAATAGTGCACCACGACACTCTTTAATATCCTGCCAGGAGGAATCTTTTACTTTTAAATTTAAAGTCTCATCTGACAGAACCCAAGCCTGCAGGAGCCTCAATTTATCTGCTCTAGAGGAAGAATGTCAAAATCCAATCTGAGAGAATCTAAACCTTTGTTTCCATGGTGAGGTTTCCAAAGAGCTACTGAACATACAATTCTGTCCACCATAGCTATGGGGTATGGGTATATTTAAGAATCTACCTGAACACAAAGGCACACAAAGCATCAGTCATTTCTGCAAGTAAGAGTGAGGTCATTGTGGGACCACATTGTAGATATTTACCTTGAAAACTATTGGGATTGTGTGTACCTGTCAAGTTAACTCGTCTGCAAAATGAAGGGGTTGAACCAGATGAGCTCTAGGGTCCATTTTAGGACTACACTTTAGGAGGTTAGCTAACTCTGTGACCTCAATCAAGTCACTCAGCTTACGAATGGGTATGTTTTCTTTCAATCCCCAAACCAATCCATGAAACCCTGTATCATTTCAAGGAGTATTTTTCCCCTTAAAATTACCAGATAATTTTAGGAATAAGATTATTGTTCTTCACTGTATCTGGGTAGGGAGTAAACTTTTGTCCTAGTCATCAATTTTTTTTTTTTTTTTTTGCGGTACTGGGGATTGAACGCAGAGGCGTTCTACCTCCACGCTACACCCCCGGCCCTATTTTTTATGCTTTATTTTGAAACCAGGTCTCACGAGGTTGTGGAGGGCCTCACTAAGGAGAGAGAGAGACAGAGACAGAGACAGAGACAGAGACAGAGACAGAGCGAGAGCTGAGGCTGGCCGCGAACCCGGATCCTCCGGTCTCCGCCTCCCAAAGTACTGGGATTACAAGCGTGCGCCACCACGCCCAGCCTAGTCATCAATTTGATGGGGCAAATAATTATAATTCAGAGCAGGCAAAAAGTACATATGAATATAAATTATGAAAATGAAATCAAAGAGCAACAATTGTGAAGAGCAATATCTATCATTGAAACCAATTTCCTATTTAATGTCAGAAGTCTCTTCCCCTGGGTCTTAAATTCTTCAGTGAATATGCATAGGCATTTTCAAGAGCCATTCCTTTAAATGCCTCCTCCATGAACTTCAGGTAGACCTGGGTCCAGAAAGTTGAAATTTCTCTGTAGTCTTGGACATATATGAACCGATCTAAGGTCCCTACAATAAAATAAAATCCCTGAAGGCAAAGCAGTCTGCTATCATGAAAAGGATGTGGGATTTGGCTTTAAAGGGCCCAAGCAAGATGAACTTTGCATCCCATCTCTGTCTTGTTGGATCTGTGAACCTGGACAATGCTTTTAATATCCTCAGGCTTCTGTTCCATCATATATTAAACAATGATACTATTCCTTCCTCAGATGGCTGTCATAAGAATTGAGATGGTGGCAGAAAGCAGAAGGACTTCAATAAGTGCTTGAATTACCTGTGGGATTTAATCAGTGTCAACTCAACAATCATTTACTAATGGCATACTGCATGGCAGGTACTGCATAGGTGCTATAGGTTAAATGCTGGAAAAACCCCTGCTACGCTGCTGAGACACTCTGAATAGAAACAATCCAGTATGGCTATAGGCACCTGAAGAACTGACCTGTCTTGAGCTTAAAGATCTGAACTATGCTGCTCCTTTGTTCCATGGCAAAATCCTTCAGAGGAAGTTATTGTTTAACTGCTCAGTCACACCTTTTTTTCAGAAGCATGATATTCTCATTTGCTCAAGAAATATTTATTGATCAACCACTGTATGTGGAACACAAAGGTCTTAGCTACAGTGTTTGCTTTTAGGATATGAATACAACCCATAGCAAGTATAGACCTATAGCAAGTTAAGTGACAAGAAAAAGACACAAGTAACTAGATTTGGAAAATGCCTACTACATCCTCAGAATTCTGCTAGAACTTCTAGAAGATAGCAAAGTATAAAATATAGATGGTGTCTAGTTTCAAAGCATGCACAGTCTACTAGGCAGAAGGAAACTAAGGGGCATATATTGGTAACACAAAATAGTACATGTTTATATGTCACCTGAATCAACTGAGATGTGTAGGCAGATGTGCCATTATAACTCTGGAGGAACTGTGGTTTGCTATCCTCAAGAATGACCACCTAAAGAGAAGGTAAGATTTTTGCTTAACTTTTAAGAATGGGTAGGATTTAGATAGATGGATATGAGAGAGAGAGGAAGGTTGAGATTATAGAAACATATTAAAAGTCTTAGCCTTAAAAGAAAAATGAAGCCGGGCGTGGTGGCGCACACCTGTAATCCCAGTACTTGGAAGGCTAAGACAGGAGGATTGCAGGCTCAAGGCCAACCTCAGTTACTTAGTGAGGCCTCTGCACCTTAGTGAGACCCTGTTTCAAAATAAAGAATAAAAAATAGGGCTGGGAGTGTAGCTTGGAGGTAGAATGCCCCTGGGATTAATCCTCAGTACCACAATAAAAAAAGAAAAAGAAAAATGAGCACACCATATTCAGGAGTCTAAGGGCACTATGAGATCAGGATGTGAAGACAGGGCACCTTTTGATGGCAGAGGAATCTACAGTCCTACAGTTTAGTGAAACCTATGACTGTTGTCCGTTGGTCCAATGGCAGCTAGCCAACAGACCCACCGTTACTCTTTGTCCCCATCAATTGTACACTTAGGCCACAAATGACCAGTTGCACTCAAAAGCACCAAGCACCAAATGTTTTATTACTGAGAACACAGCCAGAGTCACAACTACTCAGTCCATCTGAGATGCACTATTATGGGATACAATTACCATTTGACAGTGAATAGGTAGGGACATATTCAGATGAGACCCAGAGTAGAAATGGGATAGGGGTTCAGGGAACTGCTTCCCCAAAATATGGTCATTATTAGGTAAATATTTCCTATTTCAAAGGAAGACATAGGGAAGTATGGGAGCAGGCATGTTAGCTTTCTGTCACTGTTACAAATACCTGAGGTCATCAACTTATCAAGAGAAGGCTTGAATTTTGGCTCATGGTTTTGGAGGTTCCAGTCCATTACCATTGGCACCGTGGCTTTTGGGTTTGTGGCAAGACAGCACATCATGGCAGGAGTATGTGGTGAAGCAAAGCCACTCACCTCATGGCTGGGAAGCAAAAGAGAGAAGAGACCAGGGTCCCACAATCCCCATTTGGAGCATGCCCCAGTGATGTAAAGCCCTCCCATCAAGCCCTACCTTTTCAAGTTCCCACCACCTCCCAGTAGTGCCAATCTGGGAACAAAATCTTTTTACCTGGGCCTTTGGGGGGATATTTGAGATCCAAACTATGGCACCCAGTATGAGGAATGAGATCAAGAATAACCTTGTGGCTATAGGTGCCTTTTCAGAACATTCTAGCTTACTCCAGTCACACTCCTTTAAAAGCCACATTTGACATTGAACATTTTCTTCACATGTATGTTGGCCATTTGTATTTCTTCTTTTGCAAAGTGTCTGGGAAATGCATATTAAAACTACCCTGAGATTCCATCTAATTCCAGTTAGAATGGCAATCATTAAGAATGGAAATGATAATAAATGCTGGAAAGGATGTGGGGAAATAGGAACTCTTACAAACTGTTGGTGGGATTGTAAATTAGAACCACTATGGAGATCAGTAGGGAGATTCCTCAAAAGATTAGGAATGAACCATATGAGTGGAATCAACCATATTACCCAGCTATACCACTCCTTGGCATCTTTCCAAAAGAATTAAAGTTAGAGAACTATAGTGATACATGTGTGCCCATGTTTATTGCAGCACAATTCATAATAGCCAAATCATAGAGTCAACCTGTGTGTCCCACAACAGATGAACAGATAAAGAAAACATGGTATATACCCACAATGGAATTTTACTCAGCCATAAAGAAAAACAAAATTATGTCATTTGAAGAAAAATGGATGGAACTAGAGAATATTATGCTAATGGAGGTCAGCTAATCTCAGAAAGTCAAGGGTCATATGTTTTCGCTCATATGTGGAAGCTACAGAGAAAAGAGAAACAAAAGGGAATTCAGATAAATGTGGAAAGAGATCAATAGAATAGTGGAAAGTGATTGAGGAAAAAAGTGGGAGGGGGATAAAGAAAGATAAGGGAAAGAAATAGTTTAAATAGTTTTATGTCCACATATGAAGGCATCACTACTAATCTCATTAACATGTACAGGGAAGGAGGTGGGGAGGAGCAGTGTGGGATATGGAGGGAAATACAGGGATATGTACATGTATATTTGAATCAGTTGGAACCTCACTATGATGTTTAATTATGATGTGCCAACAAAAATATCCACATCTATGTAGACTTCTTCCCAACATATTCCTCTGCAAGTGACTTCTAAGTATGCATTAATTGGTAAGTATAACTTTTTCAAAAACCAATCAATGATATTTGTATGTATGGATTAATGCGCTTTGGATTACAGATACATGTATATATTTACCAACCTTTTATTGAGTCTCAGTGAGGACCTGAAGTTCTTCTAGGGTGGTGGCAAAAGTTCTTCTTGGGCAAAAGCCCAAGGCTCTTCTACTAACCCTCACCTCAGTGATCTCAAAGCACTAGAAATATAGAAATGCAGAGATAATATATAGAAAAATAGAAAAGCTGAATGAAAGTAATTTTTTCCTTCTTTTTCAGGATCTAATTCAAGCACCTTAACTTTATTTGAAGGTATCACTATCTAATATGATGTGATTTGGGGTCAATTTGACTAAGCAAATCCTGATAAATCTGTCTATCCTGAAACCCTAAGTTAAGCATCATTGAAAAGGTCTGTATAAAAGAAAACCTTGGCCGGGCGTGGTGGCGCACGCTTGTAATCCCAGTACTTTGGGAGGCGGAGACCGGAGGATCCGGGTTCGCAGCCAGCCTCAGCTCTCTCTCTGTCTCTGTCTTGCTCTCCCTGTCTCTCTCTCTCTACTTAGTGAGGCCCTCCGCAACTTCGTGAGACCGGGTTTCAAAATAAAGTATAAAAAATAGGGCCGGGGGTGTAGCGCGGAGGTAGAACACCCCTGGGCTCAATCCCCGGTACCGCAAAAAAAAAAAAGAAAACCTTGAGTTTCTTTGTATGCAAGATGAAAAAATATTACTGTGATTTTATAACTCCTCTAGATCTTTTTCTACAACCCAGCTACCTAAAGTATCAGGAGATAGGACCAAAGAAAATATCTTTTAAGCTAGTTACTGTACTAGAATTAGGTTCTTTTGTACAGTTGAACCCAGAGTTAGTTTTAGATGGAATATAGTTTTCCCCTGCCTCTGCCCTCCAACTTATTATTTCTAAATAAATCCTTTAACTGATACTTATTTTTAATTTAAACTGTAGGCCCTTTGTCTATAATTCTAATGCATTTGTGATTGTCATTTTAAAGGTGGAAACATTCTACTAACCAGGTAAGTTCTACCACTTTGTTACTGCTTCTGTCATAAAATAGGCTGGAGAGAGGAAGAGCACATGTACTGTACTACAAAGGCAGAACATGTCACCTATCATTTCCATGTTGGATACCTAGATCAGAGAGCTGAGCATATGCCCCAGATGCAGGCTATGGAAAGCAAATCCGCATTGTATTATCAAGCTTATTTAAGGGTTTAAAATTACATCATTGGAATTCAAAACTATAATACATACCTTTCAGATTAAAAAGTCCCGCTATGTCAGCAAGAGCTAAGAATGTTAAAGATTTGCTTACCTTCGATCCAGCAATTTTAGTCCTTGGTATATATCTAGGAAAACTTTTGTACTTATGCACAAAAAGATATGTAAAAGGCTCTAAATTAATATAAATAATGCTGTGATTAACAATTACAAACAACATACATACACATCACTTAAAAGGAAATGGTTATGTCATAGTCATACAACTAATGAAGTAAAATGAATGAACTAGAGCTATGGGAATCAAAATAGAAAAAAAAACTCCTAACAAACACAACTTATAGCAAAATAAATAACACTGTATAAGAAAATATCCAGTATACTACCATGTATATAAACTTTAAAATCATGCAAGACAATATCATCTAGTGATTATTGATATAAACATGTAGTAAGAGCGAACAATTACTGTAGAATAGTGAGTGCAACAGCAGAAGATAAACAATGGGCCTCACCTGTATCCATGTTTCTTAAAAAATCAATTCAGCCAGGCATGGTGGTGTACACCTGTAATCCCAGTACTTGGGATTACAAGTACTGGCTAAGGCTTGTACTAAGGCTAAGGCAGGAGGATTGCAGGTTCAAGACTAGCATTAGCAATTTAGCAATGCTCTCAGAAACCTAGCAAGACCCTGTTTCAAAACAAAAAATAAAAGAGGGCTGGGGGCATAGCTCAGAGGTAGAATGTCCCTGGGTTCAATCGCTAGTACCACAGGAAAAAAAAATCAAAGTAAAAACAGCAAAATGTTTAGAAAACTAAACAGTGGCACTTGGATATTAGTAATATTATATTTTTCTTAAGTTGCAATATTGCATTTAAAAAGGAAATTGAGCAATGTGTGCATGTATACTTCTACCACCCTGAAACCCATCAAGATGTATGATTACAATGCACCAATAAAAAATAAGGAAATAAAAACCTACCAGCTTCACTGAAAACTTTAAGTTTTGAAAAAATTTAAGTACCATATTTCTTTCTTTTTTCTGTTCGGGTTTTGACTTCCCCACATGAATATGCAGGAGCTTTAGAGAAGATTCTAAAGTAACCCTTCAAATAAACTGTTAAGTACTGAAGCGCAAACAGGAGAATCTGCTGTAGTTCTAGCCAATTATTTTCCTATGGACTGAATTTTTACACAAGAGGTGACTTAGCGTGAATGTTGGAGTTGGGATTTTGCAGTCTCCCCAAAAGATCAGAGCTCAGAAACCTCTGCAACTGGGGGAAGCCTCTGAGAGTGGGTGTATATGTTCTCCCAACGGGCTTTAACTTCTTGAGGTTGGCCAGACTCAATCTAGGATTACATTCCCTCATGTCATTCAGGAACAACAGAATATTCTCTTTGGGCACATGTACACTGTTCGTTTTTTATTCACATCTACTCTCGGCAGCTCTCAATAACTGCCCTTGGGGCTACATGGCAAAGTTTGCCATTTTTGTGGCAGTAAGAATGTATGTTTTCATGTTTTTATCTGTAGGAAAACTGCATCCAAGTAAAACAACTTCCAAATGGTTTGTCTGGCCCCAGGAAGTGTCCATTTGCAGGTAGAGGTTTTCCACCTAATCGATATAAACTTTGAAAATAATCAAAGAAAGCCATCAACATAGAGATTCCTTTTTTCAATGGATATCTTCCATGGTCATATTCCTCTAATTCTCTTATTTTTATTTCTGTGGAGCTCTGGGTCAGGTAATCTTTAATAGAACGGAAAACTCTCCAACCAGCAATAATCCAGGAAGACATCAAAAACGCCCAGACAGAATAAGGCTAATATTTCCTCACCAGGTGTCTAGCCTCTTAATCTAGTGATAATATCACATTCCAAAGGAACAGGCATAGAGACCCTCCCAGCTAGCGCTCTAAGCACTTACACGTTCAACTAGGATTACCAGCTTGGGAGCAGCAAACATTCTCACCTGCATTCGAGGTGGGGGCTGATCTCTAACTGCTGGGAACGGCAGTGTCTGGGGAGTAAACGAGAGCCTGGGCACAGCTTCCCTTTAGAAACCAACCCAGCGGCAAACTTGCTAAGTTTCAGGGGCAGGTGCCAAATTATCTGGGGTTTCATTCACGATTCCTGAGACTATGGCCCTTCTTTGGAATTTAAAATGTAAAATGTAGTCTTCTCCGTGTGTGTGTGTGTGTGTGTGTGTGTGTGTGTGTTGCTAGGGACTGAACCCAGGGGCATTCTACCTCCAAGCTACACCCCCAGACCAATTTTATTTTTTATTTGGAAATAGGGTCACACTGAGTTGCTGAGAGCCTTGCTAAGTTGCTGAGGCTGGCCTCAAACTTGTGATCTTCCTGTTTCAGCCTCCCACATACTGGGATTACAGGCATATGCCACCATGCCTGCTTGAAAGGGTGCATTTTTAGGAGGTTGCATCTTATAGATGTGTTTTAATTTTGCTAAAAAGAAAACACAGTACATCTGTCTTATCAAAGAACAAAGCCAGAAATTCCTGTACAGGTGATTTGACCTCAAACCTTGCATAGGGTCAAGGGTCTCATGAGACAGAATGCTTGGTGAAGAGAAGTGCAGGGAGAGAGAGAATGCAACAGAAAATCAGGGGGTCTGATTTACTGCCTTCTTAACATGAACTCACCTTAGACAATTCCCTTTTCCTTCTGAAAAATGGAGTGTGGCTATTGGAATACCCTTTACAGGGTTGCTGAATGGTCACTGGGAGACTTGTTGGGGGAAAGGATGGAGGTCTGGAGTAGGGGTCTCACACAACTTGGCCACTGAATTGCTGTCTATAGCATCCTCATCTGTGCCATCAGAAGGGACATGGCCCAAGTCAGGAAGTCTCAACTGCAGATACTACACGTTGGAATCACTTGGTAAATTAAGAAGAACAGCCTTAAATTCTCAGTTTCTAAAAATGCACCCCTTCCAAGAACAATGCTCTTCCTGATCCTCCCTAGACCAACAGAATCACACTCTTTGCAAGGTGGATCTTCATTAGGATTTGTTAAATGTTCCCAAGATGATTTTAACATAGAGCCATATTGAGAACTAGGGTAGAGTTTATTGTACTTTTGTGTACAAACAAGTCACCTTAGAACTTGTAAAATGTAGATTCTGATTCAGAATGTCAGGGACGAGGCATTTCTTTTTCCTTTCTTTTCCTTTTCTTTGCTCTTTCTTTTCCCTTCCTTCCTTCTCCCCCCCCCTTTTTGTGGTACTGGGGATTGAACCGAGGATCATTTTACCTCTGAGCTACACCCTCAACTCTATTGTATCTTGAAACAGGCTCTCGTGAGGTTGCTGAGGCTGGCCAGTCGAGGCATTTCTAACAAGCTCTCAGGTGATGCAATGCCGCTAGTCTACAAGATCACACTTTGAGAAGCAAGAGGTGGTTTCCAATGGCCTTCTAGTACCGGGATGCTCCATCTACTTTCACTTCTAACAGGATTGCCAGATGGCAGGCTGTTGTTAGATAGTTGAGAAATCTATTAAGTAGCAAGTAACTCCTGTCTCCTTTCCCCCACCACTGCCCCACACTCCCTTCCCACCCGAGATCTCAGAGAAATGCATCTTCTAGGGCCATGCACTGAGCTGGGTTCTATGAAATAATATTATGTTCTTTAGAGTTTAGGAGATGCTTGAGAATCTTATGATGCGTGCTGTAAACACTATGGACATTATCACTGAATGACATGACAGATATAAAAACTACAGTAGATTTGTGGAGGACTCATGCAAATAAGGATGTGGAAAACTGAGTGCTACAAGAGACTCTGTATAGGGCATGTCACCTGGGAAGTTGTGTGCACATGTGTGCATTGGAGCAGGTGCAGGTTAGAGACCGGAGCAGGGCAGGGACAGCTTTCTGGAGAAAATGACCTTCACGCAAAGATAGAAAAGATGAGTAAATCTGAGGGGTGTGTGTGTGTGGAGGGGGTCCAGTCAGAAGGACTTGTGGTGTAGATGCTTATATGTGAGAAAGAAAAACGGAGGATATCTGAAGTAGCTCCATTTGACTGAAACATTAAACACATACACCACACACACACACACACACACACACATGAAATGCAGCTGAGGGATAAGCTGTGGCCAGGGACAGGACTTGATAAACTGCATCAAGGAGCTGAGTCATTATCCTGAAGCAAGAGAAAGCTGTCAAAGGGTTTTAAGCAGAAGAGCAACATGATTTGCATTTCAGAAATAACTTTCTGTGAGCTGAGCTGTGGGGCAATGGATCGGAGGCTAGCATATTTGTCAGGGGATGTTTCAGTATGCTAATAATAGTTGAGAGTGAATGAGTCCAGCTAGTCACTTCAAAGAAATTCTTCTGCAGATAGTCCCTCGTGAGAACACAGAAGTTTGAGCACTATTGTTTATAATAACAAAAATTTAGAAACATAGAAATGTCTATCAACCAGGTACTAGTCATATAGTCTCTGGATTATCCATTTTATGAAATACCATGTGGCCATTAAAAAGAATATAGTAGATCTACATGTGTTAACATGTAAAAAGTTCCAAGACATCCATGAAGTGAAAAAAACAAGTCATAAAATTATTAATATAGCAGGGACCCATTATATAAAAACAATAGTATTCTCAGCCAGGCATAGTGGTACATGCCTGTAATCTCAGTACCTGGGAGGCTGAGACAGGAGGATCACAGGTTCATGGCCAGCCTCAGCAACTTAGTGAGGCCCTTGGCAACTTGGTGAGACCCTGTTTCAAAATAAAATTTAAATGGTGCTGGCAATGTAGCTCAGAGGTAGAATGCCCCTGGGTTCAATCCCCAGTAACACATACACAAAAACACACACACACTACTTTTATATTGTAGATGTGTATGCTAATTACTAGAAAAAGGACTACAAGGATACATCTCAAACTGAGGACAGTGACTTCCTCTAAGAAAAGGAATGGAAGATAAAAGAGAAACTTGCACTCTATCTGCTTTGGTTTTGTTTAAGATATTTACAAAAGAAAAGTATTCATCTGTCATTTGTGTAATAGAAAAAAAAAGAGGAAGGCATGAATTAATTGCTTCATGGTTTTTATATTGCTTTTATATTTGTCAATAGCATGTGTTTTGCCTTCATCCCATCTAACTGTTCCTACAGTTTAAATTCTCAATTTCTAAAAATAAATAAGCAAAATTAAACATCTTTTAAGAACTTAAAATTCTCAAAGTTCCTTCTCTCTCCCTTCCAAGGCTATGCCCCAAACCACTTTTTCTTTCCCCTCAAAAATCCACCTTGCTTTATTCTTTCCTCTAGTTTTCATTATGTAGTTACCCTGAACCTAAGATAACTCAGGACACGATCTATACTTCCAGCAGTTAGAAATAATTTAAAAGATTAAGTAACAAACAGAAATCAACAGGAATTGAAAAAAATAAGTTTTTCTCTGTACCCTTCAGAGCACTGAGAATTTTCAGCGCTGCCATAATTTTCTAGAAAGATCCTCTGATGACCCCTGAAAACAATCCAGGACCCCCCACAGCTGCTCTTGGATCCCAGTATAACCAATTCAGCTGTGCACTGAAGAGAAAGTTATAAATTGCTTAGAGGCGGAGGTTACAAAAGAGAGCGACCAGCCTGGCTTTTGTTGGGGTAAATCTGGGCTCCCCAACCTGTTAAGATGCTTTGAAAGAGGTAACAAAATGATCTATAAAGGCGAACCAGTGGGTGTCATTTCTTTAGATAATCAAAAACCTTTTGATTGGGGGAATACACAAAAGGCTGAGGAAGGTTAGTAACCCTGGGATAAAAGAAAAATTTCCTTCATCAATTAAAAAACAGTTATGGAAAAATGGGGACTGGAACTTCAATTTCCCAAATGGGGAAACATTAAAATGCTGGCATCATTCAACATTTGTTATAGTCAATGTGCAATTGAATGGGGGTCTCCTGTAAGAAATCAATTACCTAAAATTAATCTTAGGTATTAGTTTTAAATGAAATGTAAATACATGTATAATTAATAAAAGTAACAGTACAGTTTTTTAATTCTATTCTCCTGCATGCTCTTTTGCCTAGTACCTAAGGAGCATTCACCAGCATGGGTACAGGGCCACATTCTAATGCTGTTCCTTCTTTTCTCTCCAATCCTTAATTTTTCACTTGAGCCTTATTTTAAATGCCGCAGAGGCTGTCTGATATTTAGCTTGTGTGCTTGTGTTATTTAACTTAATTTGAAGTCAATAGATGTTCGTCCTATCTAAACAAAGTCAACAGAAAAAATACCAGTAATACTGTTTCGTCATAATAACATTTGTAGCTTGCTTTTCTCCAGAGAAACTAAAAACTCTTCAAAGACACTTGCCACTTAATAATCATCAAGGATGAATAATGTGCCGGTATGGTATATGTATTAGAAAATGAATAACCAAGTCTGTGTCATACCAACTTAGTCCTACGGTCTCTAGGAAACCTCCAAATTCACGAAGCACCAAGCCACAGAGGGATCGTTTTTACAAGGGTAGCTCAGAATGATTGGCTGGCAAAGGAGAGCAGAGAGAGAAGATGCCGACTGTATACAAACACAGTTGACAT
This sequence comes from Glis glis, assembly GCA_004027185.1. Taxonomy (NCBI): domain Eukaryota; kingdom Metazoa; phylum Chordata; class Mammalia; order Rodentia; family Gliridae; genus Glis; species Glis glis. The sequence goes on from PVJS01022742.1 coordinate 19,701, forward strand.
GGCGACGGCTGAAGCAGCACGTCCGTTTCATCAGCCTGCTCCAAGATACAAAGGCGGTGCGTGGCAGCCAGTTTCTTGAAGGCCAAGGACTCTACCTGGAGGAGAGTCAGAGCACACTCGATGCTTTCCATCCCTGTAGAGCAACCAAGATAGAGGAAAAACAACCATCCATCGCCAGGGTTGAATGATAAAGAATCCAAGTACGAGCCTGCCCATAATAGATCCAGCATGGTAAAGGACCCGTGCAGTGGAGGGCGTCTCAGTAACCAGGACAAAGATAACAAGGACTGGCACTTTTTTGGCAGTATAGTAAGCAGTTGGAGAGGAGTCCAGAAACCCAAGCCTGTCATAGTTCTGCAGCTGACTTTGCATGTACTGAGTTCCTCCTGCAGAGACCTGCTCACCACCCTAGCCCCAGGCCCAGCCCAGTGCCTGTCTGTGTGCCTGGTAGCACCACTCCTGGGTAAAATCTGAAAGTTATGGGCAATGAAGTAAGTGAGGTTCCTTGTTTTTTAAAGTAGAACTACATTTGTGGTTGTGGTGGTGCATGTTTGTAATTTCAGTACTTGGAAGGCTGAGACAGGAGGACTACAGGTTCAAGGCCAACCTCAACAAATAGCAAGACACTGTTTCAAAATAAAAAATAGGGCTTGGGATGTATCTCAGAGGTAGAATTCTGGGTTCATCCCCCAGTACCACACACACACACACACACACACACACACACAAATGAAATAAATAGAATCACATTTATTCAAATGTTTAAACTTTCAAAATGAAACAGATAGAATCACATTTATTCAAATGTTTAAACTTTCAAAATGAAACAAATAGAATCACATTTATTTAAATGTTTAAACTTTCAAAATGAAACAAATAGAATCACATTTATTCAAATGTTTAAACTTTCAAATGCTCTTCCCTTTATGAAATGACAGTTATAAGAGAGAGTGGTGGAAGTAGTAGCAGTAGTTGCTGTGTTATTGCTAATGTGGGTAATTCTATATTTTTTCCATTAAAATAATTATTTGTTTGTTAAATCTGAAAATCAGGCAGGGCTGAGGATGTAGCTCAGTGGTAAAGTGTGTGATTAGCCCGCACAAAGTCCTGGGTTCCATTCCCAGCCACCCCCCCACACACACACCAAAATGGCAAAAATTTTGGCTGAAGTCAGGCATGGTAGCACATGTGCCTATGGTCCCAGCTAATTGGGAGGCTCAGGCAGGAAGGTAGCTTGAGCCCAGGAGTTCAGAGCCAGCATGGGCAACACAGAAAGACTCTTACCTAGAAAAAGAAGGGAAAAAATTCTAACTGAAATCAAGTAAATTTGGTTTAAGTCCCAGCTCTGTCGTTTACTGGCTATGCGACCTCTTCTCATCTGTGTTTCTTCGCTTGTTAGGTAGAAATAACAATAGTGCCCACCTCATAGTTTGTTATGCCTATTACTTAGATAATGCAGAAGAGGCCTAGCATAGAGCACAGGATATTCATAAAAAAATAGCCATGGCTAAGGACATATTTCAGTGGCAGAGCCTTTGCCTAGCATGTGTGAGGCCTCAAGTTCCATCCCCAGCCCTTCAAACAACGCGAGTCAAAAACCAGCCAAAAGAAAGGCCACTAGTCAACCTTGGCCCTCAGCTTGCTCATCTCTCAAGTGAAGCATTTGTCCTCAGAAACTTCTGCATGCCCTCTAATTATGACATTCTATATTCTACTCCATAGTTTGTTTTGGTGTGAATGCCCCTTCCAAAACTCATGTTGACATTTAATTGCACTGTGACCATATTGGGAGAGGGGACCTTTAAGAGATAATTCAGTCATGGGAACTTATGGCAGGAGTGGCTCAGTTACTGCAAGAATGGCTGTGTTATAAAAGCCAGCTCTGTCTCTCCCATCCTCCCCCTATGTGACACCCTCCAACATGTTCTGAGACAGAAAGAAGGCCCTTGCCAGATGCCAGCACCCCGATATTGTACTTCCCAGCCTCCAAACTATGAGAAATAAATTTCTATATAAATGACTGGTCTGTGGTATTCTGTTACAGCAGCAGAGAATGGACCAAGATGTGGTTCTAATCCTATTCCTAGATTATTCAAATCCATACCTGGTCACAGGTCCAAGTTCAGTAGTGAACCATCACCCAGCTATGGAACGACATGCTATATTACAGTGGGAAAAACATGGTTACGAACCAGCTATTAGCGTGATCCAATTTCTGTAACATGAAATACATACAAATGGTAATTTCTAACTCATCCTCCAAAATGCTCTCCAATTATTCTAGGTCAGCACTGTTCAACAAAAATATAATGTGAATCACAATGTGAGCCATATGTGGAATATTAAATTTTCTAGTAGTCACATTAAAAGAAACAGATGAAATTTATTTTAATGATATATTTATTTAATCCAATATAAACAAAATACTCTCATTTCCATATTTAATCATTCCAAAATGGGTCCTTTTGCATTATTTTTTCATATTAAGTCTCTTAAATCTAGTGTGTATCTTACATTTGCAGTACATGCTAATAGAGATTAGCTGCATTTCACATGTTCCGTAGCTGTATGTGACCAATGGCTCTTATATCAGAGACTGCAAATATAGGCAATTGATTCCCCTTTTCACATTGAATTGGAATTATCAGACTAAAAGGAGATTTCATCCTATTTATCTTACATGCCCATTGACTAAAATAGTTCCTGACACCTCTATTGGTAACTTCATACAGGTTAATTTGAATTAATGCATTCAACTCAAAGTATTCCGGTGGTAGGGAGAACTTGTGTGTTTAAGCAACATGTTAACCAAGTAATAAAAGGCATCACACGCTCCCCAAGAGAAAGCATGAACATTTGGAAAGTGCCTCCCCAAATCACAATTCACAAGTCGCCTCCTATTTTGTCTAGAAGCAAAGCCAGCCATATAGAAATGAAGACCCCCCCACCATGAGTTAACTACAAAATATTAACAGAACTAAAGCTAATTTGCCAAAATATATATTACAGAAAAATGCTAAAAGATAGCCAGGTTGAGCTGGGTGTGGTGGCACACACTTATAATCTCAATACTTGGGAGGCTGAGACAGGAGGATTCCAAATTCAAGGCCAGCCTCAGCAATTTAGCGAGGCTCCAGCAACTTAGCAGGACTTTGTTTCCAAATAAAAAATAAAATAGGGCTGGTGTTATAGCTCAGAGGCGGAATGCCCCTGGGTTCAATCTCCAGCACCAAAAAAAAAAAGATAGCCAGGTTGAGATAAAATTCTATTAAATACCTACTACGTTCTGTAAGGTAAAGTGAAGGAAAAATGACACATAAATGGGGCTGTGAAATCACACACACACACACACACACACACACGTTGGTTTTGAAGTCTACCTCTGACAATTTCTAGCTCTGTGACCTAAGGCAATTCTCTTAATCTCCCTGAGCCTCAGTTTTCTCATCTGAAAAATGGACATTGAAATACCTACCCTTGATCATTGTGAGGGTTTTATTAATGGACCCATAACAAACTGTTGATAAATGACGGCTACTATTAATTTAGTGAGACTTGATTAGGACAGAAGCAATCAGTGTTATCACCCCCAGTTTACAGAAGGAGGCTGAGGTTCAGAGGCATTAAATGGCCTAAATGTCATGTAGCAAATAAATAGATGAGCCAGAATTCAAACCCAGATCTGTCCAATTCAGTGAGCCCACACGCTGCCTGGGAAGGTCTCGTGGCAGAGGCCGCAGTATTTGGATACAGGAAGCCATTCTGCAAGAGTGCCCACCTGACAAAGGCCACCGACTAAGCACAATTGGTGACGCAGGCATCTCACTTAACTGTGCCAGATCAGAAGAGGGACCTGGGACTAGGTGCTGGAGCGGAGTCAGCACAGGGAGTGTGGCTTTCGAAAGCCTGGAGCCAGCTGGAGGCGTTGAGACTTGATCACCACCTGAACAGAGTCATAAATTGGAGAAACAGTTGAAGAGTCTCTGCAATTGTGAGGCTCTTCTTCTTCTTCTTTTTTTAAACTTAATTCTTTAGGCTGATAGGAACATTCCTTCATTTAAGTAAAGGAGGAACATGTGCTTTTCTACACTTTCCAAATCCTATACTAAATGTGTCTTAATCCTTTGAGTCTACACAAGGAGCAGTGTTCATGTTCCCATATATTACCTGGGTTGTGAAAGAAAACCAACCAGACTCTTATCTGTGATTAGAACATTGCAACAACCTCGCTCAAGTTAGATCCCTTCGCAGGGCCATTAAACCAACACAGCTGCTTGCCATTAGTTACCCTCTCACATCTGGTCGGTTGCCTGAGCCACCTCATCAATGAGGTCGAGCTGCCACACCTGGCATGCTCATGCCTGAACCTCCTCATCGAACATGTTTCTTTAAGAAATGAACAATGTATACATATGTTGAACCTGCATATAAACATGCATGTGCCTATGCACATATGATAAAAATATTTGTTTTTAAGAAACACGTGTAACTAAAGATTCTCTCCAACCCAAAGTGGAAAATGTTATTTATTTAAAAAAACAAGTTCCCTAATTGTATTGTTTTTCTAAAAACTGTACTCTAGAAATTTTGAAATTGACCAAATTATGTATGTGCATGTACAGATATGTAACAACAAATCCCACTATCATATATGACCATGAGGCACCAATAAAAAAGGAAAAATAAAAATAAATTAAAACTGTACACTATTTTCTTAAAAGTGTATTCTTTTTTTCCTCAAATTACTTATTTTGGCACATATTATTTCCTTTATATACAAAATGAAACAGAAAGTCTACTACCAAAAAGGATAGAGGATAAAGTTGTAGAGAAATTGTCATTAACACAGAATGCATGGTTGTTTTCTCTGATATATGTGTAGGTAATTATTTCCTGTACATTTCTGAAACAGAAAAATACATATATACTGACCAATTTGAAAGAAACTGTATGGAAGATTAAAATTGCCACCTTGAAAATCTTTTAAAAGTTTTCAGTCTTCTAAACAAGAAAACAAACCAGACATTACTGGTGATAACGTGAACCATCCATTGAAAACAGAAAAGTATTGTAATTACTCAGGACCTTTCTCCTGCCCTGGCCTGTTAGAGTCCTCGTGGTTTCATTATGTGACACTTTTCAGCACTTTTAGCTGGTTTGTGGCACAACTCCCCCCCCCCAAGAAACACGAAGAGTAATTTTCAAAAGGAACTTTTATTTTTAATATGGATTGATTTTTTTAAAGGCAGCTCCAAGCAGCCCAGTATATCAAACAAGAACCATCACACCAATCCCAAAACATCAAGGGGCAGTTTTAACACGTGAGGTTTGTTGTTTCTAGCAGGTATCCATGTAGTGAGAGAGGTCACCACTCAGCGAGGTGCTTTCTTTCTGGTGTATAAGAAAAGAAATCACCAGGAATAAGGGGCGAAATGGGCTTGGGAAACAGGAGGGGACCTTGTCAATCTCCAAGATGCTAGAAAATGATCGTGGAAGTCTTTTGTTAGGGAATCCTATAATGGTATTGCTGCTCATCTCTTGTGGACACGAACAGCAACTAGCCTAAGATGGTAAGGGCAACAGAGGATTAGACAAATTGTGAAAGGGCCCTGGAAAGGACATTGCTGGTGTTTGGAATCATAAAGGCCAAAATTGTATCATTATTTACCTTCAACAGCAGTGTCCTTATGAACAGGATTTCTTGGAGGAAAAAAACCAAAGGCACATATAAAATGTTTATTAGGAGTATTTGTGTATAAATTATTTTACGAATGGGGAAAAAGGCCCTTTATAGAACTAATCTGATGTATTCTTAAGGATCATATGGTTTTCTTATTTTAAGAATTTATGAGACTTCTAAGAGAAGGATGTTAATCTTGCTCCCAATCCCTTTTATTTTAAACATATGGATCCCTGAAAAGCTTAGCATTGTGCTGGAAATAATTTTGATGCATATAACAAAACTACATTTAAAAAAAATAGCAATAGGAAGAGATGGATAATTTGTGAGGTTTCAGGATAGCTAGAAGGATTGTAAGATCACAGGACAAGGTCTGTGGCATTACCCACCATGCAGAATAACAGAATATTCCTGTATCTTGGATTTCAGAAAAGTACCTTGTAAAGAGTTCAAGTTTTCAAACTGACTTGAGTCACTCTCAGTGCATGTCTTTGTCAACCCTCTCCCAGATACTTTATTGGAAAGGAGAATCTATTATCAATACTTTCATGGGGTTAGAAGCCACATTGTGTCATGTAATTTTTTGGTAAGATTAAACAATATCTTATTATGATACTCCTTTTTGCTGGGGTATTTTCTCTAAAATTTTTTTTGGGAGCAATTTGAAATTCATGACTTATCAGTAAGTTTTCCCTTTGGATAGTAATAGTAAAGGCAAAAGGAGTAATGGTTTATATTATTATTACAACAATAGCTAGGAGTGCTTGTTTAATAATGTAGTCACCTATGATGTGCCAGGCTAGAGCCTGGAAAAGGGGTAAAGGGAACAGAGAGGAACCAGTCCCAGTGCTCATGGATTCCAGACCAGTAGGAGAGATAGAAAGGTTATAAACGATTATGATACAATCATGTAAGTAGAGATAAAGCTTGCTCTAAAGGCCATGATGACCTGGAATTCTGCACACCCAGGAAATGCTTGCAGAGTGCTTATTGAATGAATGGGGTAGTAGCCTTCTGTCTGGTGAACCTATAGGTGCACACTGTTCTGCTCTTTGGGTTGTACTCTACCTACAGTCCGTTTGACCTGTGGTCCTGGCCGGACTCTTGGCCAGTTTCCCAGACCTAACCCATTCTATTCAATAAAGTCCTGTTGTATTAAAGTATCCAGAATCACTTCCGAAAAGGGCCAAAACAAAGTGTACCTAATAGTAGTTAAACTATTTCGGGAAGCACATTAACTCTTTCCCATGCATTGGGAAGCAGAGCAAACTTCTGAGACAGTAAGAAGGGCTGTGGGCTTGGATAAGGAGACTGACTCGTGATGAGTTGATGGACAAACTATTTCATGAAAATCTGCCTGACTTTCTATCACTGCTGTGCTTTTCTGGGCTTTCTGTCTGTGCATTTATTTTGCATTTGGGGTAAGAAGCCACCAGGTGGAGTCCTGAGCTCCCTAGTGCAAACAGCCAGGCTTCCTGTAGGCAGGCATAAGTCAAAAAGAAATGCACAAAATTTTTTCCCCCTGAAAACAGAACTTTTACAAAAAATTTCAAGTGCAAATATTAAAAGATAGAAACTGTTTGTGTTTTAGAAAGGATGCATAACATAAAAAAAGACTTGAAGGAATAAAAGCACCATGGATTTTTAGGACTGAGAAATTTATTTTTTCTAATTTCAGCTCTGAAATTATGACCCCAAGTGACTAAGTAGCTTTGCCAAGCCTACACTGCCAAGCTGGGGAAGAGCTGGGAGTGAGCTCCAAACCTCCAGCCTGTTGGAGAGTTCTACTAACAAGCTCCTCCCTCCCCTCTTCTTAATGACTCTTTACAATCCACCAAGGTATTTTCTTACACTCTCAAGTAAGATAGGAAAATGCTTCCTTAAATTCACCTTGAATCTCTTCACTCCGAATCTGTATACAACTTGGGGACTTTTCGGGACATTCAAAGTCCACGTGGGTAAGGCTCTGGATAATATTCCTCAAAAGACAGCTCCAAGCACCCTGCTTATGAATCCTTAAGAATCACTATCTCCCACATCTACCCCTGCGCTCAGCCCTTGTTTCTTATATGGTAAAGTCAAAAAAGAAAATGAAGAGATATGTACTATAATATTTGTTCATACACTTATAACTGTCTCAAACAACAGGAAGGTTTTATTTCTTTGCCACCTAGATTAATCCACCCCCAAGTTTTTCATATTCTTGCTTTGCAATACTTTCAAATATAAAAATATTGCTTACTTTTATTCATTAAGCATTTATTCCAGGAAGAGAAATGCATCAAGCACCCATTGTGTGCCAAGTAAGGATGCTGGGTGCTGAATAGACAGGAAAATCCCATGCCTCCCTGGTGGAGCTGACAGTGCAAGGTGAGGGGCTCAGCGAATGAACAGCCTCACAAGTAAAATGTGTCAATGCTGTGCCAAGTACCTAAGGGAAAACAACAAGGGGAGGGAGAGTGGGTATAGTGGAGAGAAACATCACAACTGCTCTCCTGTGATCTAATAAGTTGCTTTTTTTTACCAAAACCAATTTTTTTAAAGGGATGATATGTGTTTCCTAGAACAAAGCTTCCAGAAAAGAAACAAAATCATTTCTCCATATCGCCTCAACTTTCTCCTCTATGAATAATGCTCACTGCCCTGCTCACGTCACAGAGGTACTTTGTCCATAAAACAATGCCAGAAATGGGAAGTCATCTCTAACACTTCAATACTATTTGAAACATCACTAAAAGAATTTATATTTAAGCATATTTTTTTAAAAAAATGAGAGTGGCAGCAATACATTTGGAAACCTCTTGACCTGAAACTTAAACATCGCTTCTCAACACAGGTTTTGATTGTAATAAAAGATGCCCACAGAAAAAAAGATGTCCACTTTCTAAAAATGTAACAAAACTTAGGATCTTCAAGTGAGCCAGCCAATATACCCCTGCTAGCTTCTGTGCCAGTATTATAGGCTCTGCCTTTAATTTTTCTCAGCAGTAATAAAACCTTATCACACAGCCAAATCCCTACAGCAGTGTGGTCAAGGGCTCTGTGTGTGGAAGCCGGCTGCCTTTCAGTTTCCCCGTTAAACACCTGTTCTGGGCTTGGGCCATGCTTCTGGTTTCGTGCTCAGGGGGGAGTCTTGCTTAAGGGGACAGACAGGTATTTTTGCTGTCACCAAAGACAGCTAATTTGGGAACCCTAATCTTGCAAAGGGGCCAAGTTTCAGTTCTCAGAGTGCAGGGTTTAGGGAAGAGAGGACTCCGCCCAGAAATGCAACCTGAATACTTCCTGCTCTGCCCCTCTTGTCTTTGCTGAGAATCCCCTGGCTCTAGGGTGTGTAGCTCCCGTTCTTTCCTGTCACTTGACTCATTGAATACTTTCCTTCTCAGATGGAAGCAATGCTCCTGACAAGCAGTTGCCTTGTGGTTTATTTCCGTTAATTCGAAGATGATGATAAGCTGAGAAATTAGTTATGGGGATTGAAAGAAGGAGGAATTTTACAGGTGTGAATCCTTAGCCATTTCAGGTCCAAGTATTTCCAAAGGAATTGTATACTCAGCAAATACCCACACCTCTCAAAGCCCCCACATCTCTTCGTGGAAATATTTTACGGGGCATAATTTTGCAATTTATTTTAACCCTACGGATTAATCTTTGCTTGTTCTCCTTTCAAAGGCACCACACTAGAACAAAAACTAAGTTTAATCCATAGTTTGTCAGCTAATAAGGGCTGGTGATGAGAATCAGTGATTTTTTTTCATTTAAAAATGGTGACTTAAAATGCAGAGCAGTGTCGGCGGCTGTCCATCATCTAAATGATGGTCAGAAATGAAAGTAGCTACCCTGTCCCACCAGAACTTTGATTTTATAATGAAGAGTTTGGCACACAGAATATTCATTTGGAGGATTTTGCCATGAAGGTTTTGGACAAAGAGCATGTCATTTCTGAAGCACATGCTTGCCTGAGGAAAATCACTATTTCATGAAATTAATTGGGAAATTAAGAATCAAAACATGCAATTTTTACAGTTCGAAAGAAATTCTGCTGGAGGATCAGCCTTGAGAACAATTACAGTTAGCAACATGGCTGGACCCCAGGCATCTCATTAATCAACCAATATTTATTGAGCACCTACTAGGTTCCAGGAACTCAGGATCATCAGTGAACTAAACCAAAACCCCTGAATTCACGGAGCCTACATTCTACTGGTTTCCAAGAATGATGTCTATGTTTTTGGGTAAGTGTGTCTTCAATATATGCTTCACTGTGCTCTTCTAGAAGATGTAACCAATGCACCTGAAATAAAACATTTACAGTGGAATTGGAGTAAAAGTGGAGTCAGAAGGGCCTCCCAAGATTGATAGGAAAGACTTGAGTTTAGTAAGCCTGGAGCCTCTGTATTAAGAGAGCAATGGCAGCTGGGCATGGCAGCACATGCCTGTAATCCCAGTACTTGAGAGACTGAGACAGGAGGATCACAGATTCAAGACCAGCCTTAGCAACATAGCAAGATCCTTCAGCAACTTAGCAAGACCCTGCTTCAAAATAAAACTAAAATAGGGCTGGGGGTGTAGCTCAGAAATCAAATGCCTCTGGGTTCAACCTCCAATACCAGCAAGAGAGAGAGAGAGAGAGAGAGAGAGAGAGAGAAATGGCTATTGAAACAAGAAAAGATAAAAAGTGCCAGCCAGGCGTGGTGGCGCACGCTTGTAATCCCAGTACTCTGGGAGGCGGAGACCGGAGGATCCAGGTTCGCGGCCAGCCTCAGCTCGCTCTCTCTCTCTCTCTCTCTCTCTACTTAGTGAGGCCCTCCACAACCTCGTGAGACCCGGTTTCAAAATAAAGTATAAAAAAAAAATAGGGCCGGGG
>PVJS01022743.1:0-30244 GCA_004027185.1 Glis glis
AAAAAAAAAAAAAAAGAAAAGAAAAAGAAATGGACCAAATTCAATATCCACTTATTGTAAAACTCTCAGCAAAACAGAAATATCAAAAAACTTTCTCAACCTGATAAAGGGCATGTACAACAGACTGATTCACTAGTATCCTACTTTATGGTAAAGGACTAAGCTGCCTTCCCCTGAGATTAAGGCAAAGATGCCTACTTTTGCCACATCTATTCAAAAGGATCTCTGTTCTGGAGGTCCAATTCTTTGCAATAAGATATAAAAACAAAACAAAACTAAACTCCAGATATCAGAAAATCTCTGAATTTATGTAACTAGAACTAATAAATGAATTTAGCAAGATTGCAAGATAAAAGGTTAGTACACAAAAAAGTATTCCTGTATGATAGCAGCAAAAAATTGGAAAATGAATTAAATTTACAGTAACACCAATAAAACAAAAGCCTAAAAGTAAGTCCTAACTTAGTCCTTTTACACTCAAAACTTGCCTGATGAAACAATCAAATATCTAAATAAATGGAATTATTCCACAATCATGAAGTAGAAGACTCAGTATCATTAAGATGGTAATTCTTTCCAAATTAATCTATGCATTTAATGCATTTCCAACTAAAATTCTAGCAGATATCTTTACAGAACTAGACAAGCTGATTCTAAAATATATGTGGAAATGCAAAGATTCTATAATAAAGTATTTGAAGATGAACAAAGTCGAAGGACTTGCCAAACTGGATTTAAAATCATACTTACCATAAAGCTACAGTTATCAATTACAGTTTGATATCAGCACAAATATTTATGGCTCAAATGAACAGAACAGAGATAAGATCCAGCAAGAGACCGACGTGTAGTTAGCTGATATTTTGACAGTTGTACAATGGCGCCATAGCATGAAACTCCCAGTCCTAGTTAGTGTGCCAAATGCCATTATTCTTGATCAGAATGAGTTTTTATTCGCTGCAGCATTTTAGTCATTTATGGGATTTCACTGTTAGTGCTTCCTCAAAAGAATATCTGTGCTATACACGGCACACACGGCTATTGTCATAGCTACTGTCACTCCCTCACCAGCTTGGAGGTTTGTCCTCTGAAATGAGGAGCGCAGTTGTGTGAGAGGTCAGTTTAAAACTAATTTAGAGATACCTTCAAGTAAATGTAAATAAAATTTCAGTAACATTTATAGAACCTGCTACTTCCTTTGGACTGCCTTAAGTTCAAGTGAATGCAAATAGCTATCTTAGGATAACTATTTGAATTAAAACTGTAGGTCTTCAGACAATAAGCTTGCATTGCTTACTGTTTGCCTAATATTCAAAAAAGTATTAAAGGTGATAGGAAAAAAGATATGGCCTGTGTACTAAGAAGCGACAATCTAATTTGGAAGAGAAGGCAGACACTTACTTTTCTTCTCCTTTTCTTTCCATCCCCCTCTTTATAAAGCCTTCTATTGCCTAGTCCTGAGTCAGACCCTATAGGAGACACTCTAGTGCTCCCTGCTTCTTCACACACAAAATTGCTAGTGAACAGCAGACATGAGCTTGAGTGTTACAGACTGCAGTCCCACAGGAATGCAGAGACGAGAAATCTCATAATGGGCTGTTGGTGTCGTTTGCAGGAGGTATCCGCGATAGCTATATCTCAGCACATGCAGAGGGATATAGTGGCAAATGCTGCTCACTGCCAAAAGGATATGGAAATGTTCCACTCGTGTCTGCCAAATAATCTTATATGAAGATTCAAACTTCTAAGTGTGTACCAGAGGTGTCTTACAAGTCATACGTGATAGCAGACAAGCTAATTAAGGGTCACATAAGGACACAAAGCAGTTATAGGAAACTGAACGCCAGCGGGCGATGGAGATGAGTGCGCTTTTTTTTTTTTTTTTTGCTGCCTGAAAAGCATAACCGTGGACATCTTGTTCTGTGTTGTGGTCACTCTCACAGCGTGTTCTACGGAAAGCTAGGAGTAATCGTGAGGTCAGTGTGTTACTCTGCAGTGTTGTTTTGCCCCAACTATCATTTACGACTTGTAGCTACAACTTTACAAAGTCAGGATTTATCCATCACATAGCAAAGGTGTTAGAGAAATACTTGTTTTTTATTTTTGGTACAAAACTATTTTTATATCTGGATTTATCCATCACTTAGAAAAGGAATTAAGGAAATACTTGTTCTTTCTTTTTGGTACAAAAACTATTCCTAGTGAGACTGGAAAATACTAAGCCACAAATAACACTTTGTGTTATTAGCACTTAGGAGGAGAAACTGTCTTCAAAGCCCTGGAGTTCCCTCATTCTGATTAAATCATGGCATAAAACCAATAAGCCAGGGGGTGGGGAACAAATGAAGCACACTTTGCCCGCTTTACTACATTCTGATAAAAAGGAGAATTATAATATCACCATGCAAAACACATTTAGATAGTTGACTGCAAGCACGTTTGGAGGGCATTATAAAATACTGGCTACAAGCATCAACTTTAAAGCATTACATCATTTACTAGCTCTTGGGCCTTTAGAAACTTACTCAGCCTTAGTTTTCTCATTTGTAAAATGGGGATAATAGCAGTACTTACTGCATAAGGTTGTTGTAAGAATTAAATAAAACATGTAAACTGCTTAGCACAGTAAATGTAAAACAGTAACTGCTCCATGTCAGCAACATAAAGATATAAAACTGACCATTTATCATAGCAAAACTTGAATTTTAGCCTCAGAAGCCATGTGTTAGAGAATTAATGCCTTCTTCCTTCTAATTAAAACCACTAGACAATTTTGTACTTATATGAATGTAAAAGCCATTTGACTTAATTTTAATAATTTACATAGTACTTACTATGTATCAGGCACTATTTGAAACAATTTTCATACATGAAATCACTTAGAAATTACTGTAGCTATTATCTCTCTTTCTATAGATGATGAAACTGAGGCCCAGGGAGTTAAGTGACTTGCCCAAGGTCACACAGTCAGGAAGCAGGGAGTCAAACGCCCCCAGCCCAACCACAGAGTGCAGTTTTAGTCACTTTCTAGAATACCTCTTAATACAGCCAGTAATTCTCTAATGGAATGTAATCAAACCACATGCCACTTAATCCATAGCCAATAGCTATAACTTTTAAATTTTAAATGAGAAAAGCCAATATTACTAACTTTTAAGAAAGGAAATGACATGTCAACTCCCTCCCATCAGATATTGAAACAGCCTATATAATCAGCACATGAAAAGTCTGCTTTCTGAAGAAGACAAATGTCACCTATGTCTTTCAACAACATAAGAATAGAAGGAGAGTAGGACTGCCTGTTTCTTATTACAAAATTTTGCACACAACAATAGAAACAGAGCCATAAACTATTTTTAGAACACACCAGGAAACGGAGGTTGGTAGAATGTGGCATTTTGGGGCCATTTTTTTTTTATCAATCAATAACAAAGCCACTCTTTAGCCGAAAGTGATGGATGGGACTGGAGACTGGCCAACACAGAAGTGAGCAGCCAGACAGATTCTTCTGCAAGTTGGATGCTGCTTGTTTCTACTTCAGAATCTTCCCTTCCTCCCTCCCTCCCTCCCTCCCTCCCTCCCTTCCTTCCTACCTTTTTATGGTACTGGGGATTGAACCTATGGGCACTCTACCTCCAAGCCACAACCCCAGCCCTATTTTTTTTTATTTTAAAACAGGGTCTTGCTAGGTTGATGAGAGTCTCACTACTTGCTAAGGCTGTCCTTGAACCTGCGATCCTCCTGTCTCAGCCTCCCAAGTACTGGGATTATAGGTGTGCGCCACCACGCCCAGCTTTTATCTTTACGTTGAATAAAACACATGTAAATATGAAAATCTCCCACCATTTCTTATTTTCAGTGTGCCTGATTTCACTGTTTTACTCTGAGTTTTCTATTCTCCTCTGATCCCTTTGTAACCTCCTTTTCCACATTTTGTACCTCTCCCTGGCGAGTTCTGTGCCCACAGTTAATGGGGCACTTATTTCTAATAGAGGCCTCAAAGGAAGCCCCAGTTGCAAAACTGTGAAAATTAGTCCCATTATTAAAGAATGCCTATTCTCTTTCTTTGATAAATTGTACTAATGCCACAGAGTTCTGGGAGGATGGAAACAAAAGTGTTCCCTCTCTGAATGCAAGCCACAGCCACGTGCAGCGTGAGGCTGGAGGACACTTCACGCTCAGGCCTGGCCCAGTGTCCTATCAGCACAATAGTGAGAACGGAAGGACCTGTTCCAGAAAGATCTCTCTTGATGCCTGTCGGGATACTTGGAATACTTAAAGCTACTGCTAAAATGCATATATGGCACGTGAGGATAAGGGGGCACATATTATCACTCACTCATATTTTGGCATAAATTACCTGCACAGAAAATTGAATGTAGTCTTCAGGAAGGGGATGAGAGTGGATATGTTCTGACAGTGGGGAAAAAGGAAAAGGAAAGGGTCAATTGAGTAGTACAGGAAACGGGGGAGAGCAGGCCTGGGTAGAGTATGCTGTAGGCTCCAATGGCAAATTCCATTTGGGCACTGGGGGAAGACGTAAAGGTGTTATAAAGCTGGGGGTAACAATGCAGACATAACTTCTAGAAAGTGCATGTAGGGCCAGCCCTTAATGTATTTATTCTTCACCCAATTGTCCTCTCTGAATAGCAGAGGGAGATCTGTACTGGGCTGCACATGCTGGACAAACAGGCTCTCAGTGATTTCTTCCAGGGTGGTTCCTGTCCAATACCTAGGACACAAAACAACCAAGTCCTTGCCTGACAGCTGACTTAGAGCCATTTGTGAAAAATGCCGGTAAGTCCTCTAGCTTCATGTACAATGGTCATGCTCAGCACATATGGAAATGCTGACTTCATTTGGCTGTTTTCCTTGAGTGACTTCCCTACAAGAGAATTCGAGCTGGATATGTACAAGTGCAAACTCCACATATCTCTTTCGTTAGCTTAGAAAGCATATTCCCAGATAGTTAATAGGAATTCGTACTAAATATGGTTATTGAAAAAATACACACAGCAATCACACTTCAGTACTAAATGTAGGTAGAAAGCTAAAGGGACTTTTCTTTGTATTTAACTACTGTGGCTAATCTGAATGGTTTACAGTTTTATGAAATAGGTACTCTATCCGTATAGTCAGAAAAAACTCTGTCTCAGTCAATGTTTCTTCCTGTCACCTGTAGGCCACAGTGTGAAATGAGATACTAACTCTTTAGAGACTATCTCTGGGCACAAATTTTAAATAATATCGATCTACTGTTAGGCCCTGTAATAAAGAGTAGTCTAGAGAAACTGGGGGAAGGGATTAAAAAACAGTGATGGAAAGTAAATGTTTAAATCACTTTAGTTTAAAGAAATAAATTAAATTTCAAAGGGTATTTCAACAACAAAACTGAGGTCTGTCTTAAACATATGCATTAAAGGCCAATAGCCATCTGAGACTGTAATCAAATACACTGCCAGGACTGACTCCACAGTTTATATCAGTACTTGTGGAGAGAGCCTCTTTTCCTAAAAGACTTCTGGAAGGGAGATTTTAAGAATATCTACCCACTCCTATTTGGAGAGTATAAGTGAAAACAGAAGCTACTTGCCTGAGTGACAAATAATACAGCTTAAAATGTTACCCTCAGATGCAATAAGTTACTCTGAGCAACAGACTGACAAAAGTGACAAAACTACTCCAAACTAAATAGCCATCATGACAACAGCTATCGTTTATCAAGGGCTTTATGTGTGCCAGGTGCTATTGCAATGAATCCATTCTCTGTCAATACTCAACTTCATGCATACTAATCTATACACTTCACAGTTTTGTTTTTTTTTCCTCCAGAAACAATGATGCAAACTCTCTATGGTTGGAGTTATGGACTAGGAATTTAGATACTGGAGTTCTCATCCACTATTTTCCTTAAAAAGCCGTATATGCTTGGATATTACACATCATTTTCCTGTACCTGGAAAATGAGAGCCCTAGTCCTTGATGAGGGCTGCTATGTAATGTCAAACAATTTTACAATTCTTTTTCACTACATCCACCCCAGTGTGAGAGCCGTGCATTTCATGATGGTCAACAGTAAATATACAACATGATGAAAAGCTACTAGGTATTCAACAATGTTTTGAAAGAATTTGTAACTTAGTAATCACAACAGACAAATACTTCTGCGTATAGATATGCGGGATATTATTCTACCTCAGATGATGCTTCATGCACATTTGTAACACTGCAATAATTTAAGGAACCTGGGGCCCTGGTGTACACTAGCGGACCAGCATATGGTCCTTTTAACTCTTATATTCCATATGCTCCACATTCACAGTATTGTCTTCCTGTAACTGGCCAGATGAATCTATCCAAGGGGTAGTGGTAGAGAGCCCTGGTGAAGAGTTCTCCATGTTGCTAGTGTGATAATGGGTGCCAGCAGCTAATGAATCTAAGCCACACCGCGCTGGGTAAGCTATACTGGTGCCAGCTACTTCACGTGGCAAACAGTCCCACTCAGGCATGAGCCAAACTATCACAGCACAGATATCCTGTGGCTTGCCTCCACTGGTAACTATGAGCTACAACCAAGGAAACATACTTCCCAACCCTGTAAGAACAACAGGAACCTTTTGTTGAACACCTATTATGTGTAAAACAGGAACCAGAAACTTTACCTATCATTCCGAATCCTAATATTCATTCACAAGTTTATCTCTATTACAGAGATAAAGAAACCAAGGGTCAGAGATTAAATAATGTACCCAAGATCACAGAGTGGGTAAGTGGGTCAGTATGGAATCTGCCTTGCTCTAAAGCCCACGTTCTTTTAGTTTTCCACAGTGCTAAGTGTTCTCTTGGTTTCTTTCAAATACTGTCCATTTTATCTTGATAAAAGTTATACTCTTCAACCCCTAAGTACATAGGTTTCTGCCATCTTATTCCTGAGACTTGTTTTCTTTCCCATTTAGGTTTAAAGAAATAGAGCCTCTGATCCAGTGCTTAGGCTACAGAATATAGAGTGTATTGAGAGGACTAAATATGTATTATTTTTTCTGTTCTATTTTCCATTCTGTACAAAGGCACATAACAATTCCTCCATAATCATTCGTTATGGTTTATACTTTCACAAAGTAATATACATAGTCACACTGGGGACTAAAGTAAGATATAAAAGGCACATAAAGGCACAGAGGAACCATGTAATCTGTGATGCACAAGGTGCCATAATGAGCCTCAGGATCATTTAAATTTTTATAGTCTGCAAAATGTTCAGCTACTAATGAACAAATATATTCTAATTGTGGCGGAGTGCACCTAGATCCAGACACTGAACAGTCTGTAGATCATGCAGTGCTTAGCTCACTGCAGGGTTATCGTCTTTGTGCAAAGGATGCCACTGACTGTGCTCTCTCCTGAGAGGGTCAATAATGGACTACCTCCCCGAAATATCTTGCCCCCAAATTCTCCAGCCAGAGCTACATGGCCAACTTGCACCTGTCCCTGTGGCTTGGTGATGCCTAACAGACTGCTAGGCATACACCTGAATGACAGGTGGGAAGACACCTTATCCTGCATACCACCACAGAAACTGTCTTAATGTACAGAGGGGGAAATAGCTAATCACATTTATTGTGGTACCAGTAATGTCCTGTTAAGGGAAACACTTTTCCATATTTATAGGGATTCAAGAAAAGTAATGATTTTCATGTATTGCAACAGTTCTTTCCTTGCCTCCCATTTACATTCTTTCAAAATGAAATTTGCATTATTCCTATTTCAATTTCTAATGTTATTTTCTGTTTATGAAGTGATATCCCAGGTGATTTTATAATAAATTTCTCTTCAGTCTTATGATGGTTGCAGTATATGAAACCCAAACAGGAGAGTCTAAGTTATGAATACAGACCTATTTTATAATAATTCATTTTTATCTTGAAACAAAGATCTGAAATTCAATTTCTTTTCCATCTCTATCTTTTCTTTCTATAGTCAGGAAAGCTTGCTTTATTTTCATTCCATTTTAATTCTGCATTATGTTTGGAAAGGCTTCATTTTTGAGTATTATATTAAGACCTGATGTTGTATACAAAGCTATTTTTTTTCTTACAGTTCTACAAGAAAAGTTTTAAAAAGTTTTTATCTAAAATATTCTCCAAGTGTCCTTCTGTGATGAGTTGCTGTTCATTCCGTGACCCTTCGATGTCATCCACACAGTCGCATACTGCATTCATGAAGGATTACCTGTCAGAGCAAACACTGTGCATATACATGTGTCCTTTGGTCTCTTCACGAAATTAGATTTTGCCAACTTGCAGACCATGGTTACATGAAACAAAAATGTCAGAAAGACTCAAGGTAGACAAAATAATAGTGTATATAAAGCTTAATATGCCTGAAGATCCCCAAGAATTTTGGCAAATTTAGTGGTCTCCAAACCACAAGAGGAAAAGGTGATAGCTGCTTTACAGCATTCAGCAAGTGTCCAGCAACGGAAGCAGCCACAGCCGGGGCCACAGTAATCCGAGCAATTCCAGGATGACTGGGTATAGGAGAACTTAACCAGGACACAGGGTTTTGAAATTCCGTGAAATGTCAGATCATCGTTTTAGTGCTAGCAAATTATCTTATATAATGTTAGACTATTTAAAGTATTTTAAAGCAAAATAATCAGGGGTATATTTGAAATTGAACTTTCCTTATTAAGACCTAGCACAAGTTGGTCATGAGTCTCATTTTAAAATACATGCCACAAGATAACACAGAAACTGAGATGGGACACGTTAGTAACAATGATGGTGGAGAAAGAGATGAAATCACTTCTGGTTGTTTGACCAGGGAAATGATGAAGGAAACACTACTAAATCTCTATTATACAGAGGAGTTTGTAGGATCTAAGAACACTGCATTCTATGGTTACTGCTTGACATACACATACATATACACAAAAACTCTTACTGCTTTAAACTGAAAAGATATTTCTAATTTGTACTTTTTGTAGAGCATCATTTATATTTATCTTACAATCACAGAATTTACCCACTAAAAATACACAAAACAGGGTATCCATACATGCATATGTATGTACACATCAACTAACTAGTCCACCATTGGTACCACATTCATTTACTGAGGTCTTACTAGTACCACGTCCTCTGCTGTATTGTTGCAGGTAACAGTAACTTAATTCCTTTCGTCAAGGAATTTACTTCTGCAAGAAAAGAGCTATGTAGGCACCTAAATTACAATAGTAGAAATTAAAAGTTTGAAGGCAATGCTGTGGCTCTCAGAGGCTGGTAAGGTAGGAGACACGTGGCCATAATAACTTGTACTTCTCCACCCCTTGGCTTTAGGAGAACCTTCTAACTTTAACCAGCAGAACATGGCACAAGTGGTATT
Organism: Glis glis; assembly: GCA_004027185.1. Taxonomy (NCBI): domain Eukaryota; kingdom Metazoa; phylum Chordata; class Mammalia; order Rodentia; family Gliridae; genus Glis; species Glis glis. The sequence continues at coordinate 9,385 of PVJS01022743.1, forward strand.
AGAAAGTTCCAGGGTATAAGCTGCAAGTGACCTTGTAGCTTCCCATTTTTGTCTTTCTGGAACACTTCTGATACCATGAAGCCCAGGTGAGAGGGAGGGAGGAAGGGAGGAGAGGGAGAGGGAGAGAGGCCCTCAGCCTACAGCAGCACAAAGGCCCAGGCATCTGAAGGAGGTTATAGTATACTCTCTAGCCTCACTTGTGCTCCTGAAGCTGTTAGTGATGGGGAGAATGTGGGAAACCACTCACCCAGGCCTAGCTCCAATTGCTGACTCAAACCAGCGCAACACTAGGGTATAAGAAACAGTTGCTATATTTTGCCACTATGTTGTGGGGTGATATTTTCTGTAGTAATGAATAACTGGTACAACAGTTCTTAACAGGTGTGAGAATGAGAACTCAATAGGAAGAATGGGCAGGACAGACTTGGGGGTTAAAGATAAAAAAGATCACTCTTCATGAAGGGCCTGGAGCTATCGCTTGCTTCTTTCTCATCCATACCTGATAGGAAGCTGCTGCAGGCACCTTCTCATTGGTACAATACTTCCTCCTGGCATGGCTTCTCATCTTCAACTTTGAACCTGTTTTCTTATCTGACTTTATTATATGCTACAAACCTTAATTTTCTCTCTTTCAGGATTTTTTTTTGCACTAATATCTGTCAGGGTACTTAAATGAAATAGCTTCTAGACACTAATTCTTGGACTAGCTCTGCCTCTAGCAAATGATGCTCTTAGAAGAGGGCTCTCCCGTCCCAGAGTTCTGCATTACCACTTACAGCCTGATATAAAGAGAAAAAGAATTAAACACCTGGCATATTGAAGCTAGTTAATTTATGAGTAAAATTCCCTGAGAGGATTTAGGGAAGCATGATATCAGATTAAAACAAATTACAATAAGAGATATGAACAATTACCCTGAGTCATCAATAAAGGTTATCTATTGTGGGGGTATACTTGGTATCAGAAAGCAGGAAAATAGACAATTTATAGTTATTTCTATAAAAATGATTTAAAGTGGGGTGAGAAGGCCAAGTAATATATATATATATATATATATATATATATGTATAATATAATATACATATATAAAATATATATACTACACACACACATTTTTTTTTGTACTCGGGATTCTACCTCCAAGGGGCATTCTACCTCCAAGTTATACCCCCCAGATATTTTTAATTTGAAACAGGGTCTTGCTTAATTGCTGAGGCTGGCCTTGAGCCTGCAATCCTCCTGTCTCAGCCTCCAAAGTACTGGGATTACAGGCATGTGCCACTGTGCCCAGCTGCAAGAAATAATTTGATTTTATTCCTTCAAACATTTGTATGTAGCACTTGCTATTTGCCAAGTGCTGCTCTAGGTAAGGCAGAAAACAAACAAAAAATGCAATAATTCATGTCCCCATGCAACTTATATTCTTCTGGTGGGGGCTAGTTCTATGATATATCACATAATATTACATATCTAAAAAGATTACTCTAGGACACATTCTATATAATGTAAAGAGAATATGTAAGAGGGGAAGAGGATGGAAGCAAAAAGCAGGAGCAAAGAGATGAGACGATTATGTCTATATACTTGGTGATTCATCTGTTTAAAAGATGGAGACAATACCCTATATGACATCCACATGCTGAGTGGAAGGGTGGAGGTGGAGAGGAGTTTGGCAGACACACACTACAGTTGTTAGTCAACTCACATAGAAGAGAACAAGACTAGTAAGGGGGAGGGTGCAAGAAGCACACTCAACAAACAGCAGGTGTGGCAATATTGCTGTCAGAAAGCAGGATTTGAGGGAAAAGAGCATCCATTAGAATAACAAGTACAAGGCTGGGTGTGGTGGTGCATGCTTGTAATCCCAGTACTTGGGAGGCTGAGACAGGATCACAGGTTCAAGGTCAGCATTAGCAGCTTAGTAAGCCTCTCAGCAACCCAATGAGATCCTGCTTCAAAACAAAAAATAAAAAGGGCCAGGGGTGTAGCTCGGAGGTAGAATGCCCCTGGGTTCAATCCCCAGTAGCACAAAAATAAATAAATAAATGAATGAATAAATAAATAAATAAAAATAAAAAGTACTGCTCTATATTTCTAAGAAGTAGAACTCACCAGAAAGATATATGTTAATGACAGTAAGTGGTAAATGCAGCAAAAAATGAAAACAGGGAATCTAGACACGTTATGAGTTAAGGGCCAGAACAGAAGCAGCACAATTCAACAGAGCTGGTTCAGGAGGGGCCAATGTCTAAGCCATGTAACAGAAGGAATGCCAGCAATATCAGCGCAGATGGAGTAAGAGGGCATCAGAAGCAAATCCTGGTGACCAGAAGACCTGCCTTCTAAGCAAACAGCAACTTAACTAACTCTAAAAAGGAAAATAGAGACCACCTTTGAGTATTTTAATGATAAAATCACTAATGGAAGAAAGGGTCACTCAAATTTGATCCATGTAGAAACAATCAGAGTACTTATGGAATGCCACTACCCCGGTGTGTGTTCTATTAACTGGGCAGTGATGTTATTTGGTAGAAGCTCTGGCTGCTTCACTGCTCGGCTTATTTGAAGCAAGGCTGATCAGGCCTCTGGGAACATGTTATTGGGAGTAAATGTGTCTTTGAGAAAGAATGGGCAAGTCTTCTACTAGCCTTTCCAGCTTTAATCTCAGAACCAATTATTATTTTATAAAGCTAACTAGTTCAAGTTTATGCACCTTATGTATTTTGGTGACTGACTCTATTAATATAACAACAGGCAAAACAACTATTATGCAGATAAGGAAGTGGCTTTATTTTCTGAATGTTTCTATAATCCATTATATTAGCTATACAACATACATTGCAAACATCATTAAGCTGTCATGAAATCATTGTCTAAAACCTTATCAGGCCAGGGCATGGTGGCGCACCCTTGTAATCCCAGTACTTGGGAGCTGAGACAGGAGGATTGCAGGTTAGCAGCTAGCCTCAGCTACTTAGTGAGGTCTTCCACAACTTAGTGAGACCCTGTTTCAAAATAAAGAATAAAAAATAGGGCTGGGGGTATAGCTCAGAGGTAGAATGCCTCTGGGTTCAATCCCCAGTACCTCAAAAAAATAAATAAATAAGTAAAACCTTCAGGCAAAGTAGTTTATAAAGGTTTTTCTTATATTCAGAATTATATTTATGTCAGATTATAAAAATATACTAAGCAGCAGTAATGTTTTAAAATGAATGCTGAATATTTTTAAGTAAAATTGAATTGTGTGTACTAAAAGTGATTTTATTCTTTCTCCTGATAGTAGTGAAAGAGCAGATCTTATTTTTATGCCAATATTCGTATTTTTCTCTAAAATTGCCTTATCAAAGTTCTTTCCAACAATAACAAAGAATTCCACATATGATGAACTAGTTATGACTCAGGAAAATGAGTAATGGTTCTTTTCACAAAAAGAAAAGCCTTCCTGTTCCTAGGAACATGTGGCAGACAGAAAAAAGTCCAAACTCAAAGAAGGGATCATAATTTACTAAAAAGCCAAAAGCAAGATTGGGTTTAGTAAAATGCCAATAGTGTTCAAGAAAAAGACAGTCAATGGATAATTAAATATTTTACTAGACAATAAGATTATAATTGCTATGGGCTAATTATTTGTGTCCCTCACCTAAATTCACATGTTGATATCCTAACCTTCCGATGTGATGGTATAGGGGGGCCTTTGGGAGATAAATAGCTCATGAGGGTGGAACCCTGATGAATGGAATTAGTGCCCTTATAAAGAGACAGGAGAGATGGCTTTCTCTCTGCTCTGCCATGTGAAGATACAATGAGAACATGACTGTCTGCAAACCAGAACGCAGGCTCTCACTAGATATCAGACCTGCTAGCACCTTCATCTGGGACTTCCCATCTTTTAAAACTGTGAGAAATCAATTTCTATTGTTTATAAGCCATTCAAGTCTATGGTACTTTGCTTTAGCAGCACGAACCAAGTCAATGATTAAGAAAAATAAGACAATTCTGAAGAAAGTAGGTCTATACAATGATGATAGAAGATGAGATAGCAGAATTCTTGCTCATAAGAATTGTTAGCATTTTAGCATATAGGGAGATGATACACCCTTCTTTCCTGGAAATGTTAGAGAAAGCGTAAGATCACTTACGCTTTCCCAGGCACGGAATATGTAGCAAGAACTGCAGCATTTTAGAAAAGACCAAGTTCCTGTCCTTAAGGGCTTGACCCTGTTTGGAAGTAAAAAGTGGTCTTAAAAAGTGGAAGTAAGAAGAGATAATAGAGGTCAAAAGATGAAACAGATAGAGGAAGGATGATCAGAAATGCTTCCTGGTACTGGAAACAGAAAACCAGGTGCTAAATAGACAAAATGTTCCATTTGAAAGTATACAAAAAAAAAAAAAGACCAAAGGATATACGGAGGAGACATAATGAATTTCAAAGTTTAATTTTGCTTCCTCACATGCCTCCAACAGCATCTATCAATCCTGGTAGTGTTCAGTCATCAGCCATGGATCCAAGCATGGAGCTATCTTTTCCTCCTCATATGCAGGATGAATAGCATCAAAGGGAACTCTCTCTACTTCATAAAAGACTAGAAGAAGTAGAAACAACACAAAACAACAAGAGGAGCCTGGATATGCTGAGGAATGATGTTCTTAGAGAAACGGCAGATCAAAAGGGGCGAAATAAAGAGACTCAATAAACCACCAAGTTTTAACATTAAAAAGTGTTTCCTGGTTGAGTAGAGCCTTGCTCAGTAATCATTCCTTTGCTAGGGTGATTATCCAGTTATGGAAACCATGTTTGACATGACCCAAGGAAAAAATGTTAGTCGTACCCCTCCACAAAGGACTGACTAAATCAGTCTTTCAGTGCTATCAGTATATGCTTTTCTTTTAATATGATCAAATTAACATAATGGAATTTTCTGAATTTTGCACTAAGTTCTAGCTGAATTTAAATGTTTAGTTGTTTCAATATCTATGTGTTTTTGAACTTTCACATATTTCCCCCTAGGCCAAAAAAGAAACTTTTTTCAGTTTTCTCGAGAAAGGCATGGGAAAGGCATGCATATAACACCAACAGAAATATTCTTGCAAATGATGCTAAAAGAGGAAAAGGAAAAAGCAGGCAACCAAAAGGAGATTCCCAATGTATTTTGACCCAAAGGAAGAGATAGGATAGGAACTGAAATGTCCCTAGAAAAGAGATGTTATGAACAGAAGACATGCAAAGCCAGACACAAGGCAGAGAAATAAGCAAAGACAAGAGGCAGGCACTGTATAAGGCTCAGATCTGTAAGCAAAAGCTAAAGCTATAAACTTTTAGAAAGAAATACATAGGAGAAAATCTTAGTGATCTTTGTTACAAAGGAGTTCTTATATATGCCACCAAAAGCATGATCCATAAAAGGAAAAAATTGATAAACTTCATCAGAGTTAGAAACTTCTCTTGAAAAAAGGAGAGGACACAGACTGAAAGAAAATATTTGCAAAATATCAATTTGATAAAGGATCTGTGTCCAGAAACATAACAAATGTTTATGACTTAAGAATAATATGTGAACAGCCTGATTAACAAAAATTGGGCAAGAGATTGAACAAACTTCAGAAAAAAACAATATAAATAGCAAGTCAGCAAATGAAAAGGGGGTCAACATCATTAGTCACTAGGAAAAAAAATTTAAAACACAATAAGATACTACCACGATGATTAAAAGTCAAAAGACTGACAATAAAAAGTGTTGGCAAGGATATGGAGAAATTGTAGCTCTCATACATTGTGTGTAGGCATGAAAAATGAAACAGCCACTTTGGAAAACAGTTTGGCAGTTTCTTATAAATTTAATCATAACATTTTCTAGCCACTCAATTTCTACATATTTTCCCAAGAAAAATAAAATATATTCACACGCAAAGACTTATGTGATATTATAGTTAGACACAGAATGTCCCCTGAAGAGCTCATGAATTGGTGTTTAGAGATGATGTAATCGAGTCAGGAGGGTTGTAATCTTATCTGTAGATAAATCCACTATAATGAATTTATCGGGGTGGTAACCTAGGCCTAGGCCAGTGGGATGTGGCTGGAGAAGGTGGGTCCCTGGGGGTGTGGCCTTAGGGATTATGCCTGTGTCTTTGAATCCCTTTGCTTGCTGGCGAGGAGCAGAGCCCATGTGCTCTCCCTCTTTCTGCTTCCTACTGCATGCACTGAGCTCCAGACCCTGCCCTCTTATGGACTGAACTCAGACTCTCAAAAAAAAGGGGGGAAGCAAATAAATCTCCCTTCCTCTAAGTTATGTGGTCAGTCGTTTGAATTGTAGCAGTAAGAATGTTGACTGAGACACATGACAATTCAAAGAAGCTTGATTCATAATACCCCCCGGCTAGAAATAATAATGACTGGAAAGCAAACTCAAGTATATCCACACAATGGAATACAACCTCAGAAATAAAAGACATAAACTATTAATATATGCAACAATATGAATGGATCTAAAAAGCATTATGGTAAGTTAAAAAAGCTAAAACAATAAACTACTATATAGTGTATGGTTCTGTTTAAATGAAAATTTTAAAAAGGCTATATTACAGTGACAGAAATCAGATTAGTAGTTCCTTGGGAACAGGAATACAAGAGGGGGACAGTCTAGAAGGCTGTTCAAGGGACTTGTTTGGGGTGATGGAAATGTAGGCTGGCAACAGCCTACATTTGGCAAAAACTCAGCATGCTGGTGAATTTTAAAAATTGATGCATTTTATTAAAATTATACTGCAATGAAGATTTAAATATATATAAGTTGTCTTAAGACTCTTAAAATACATCTCATCATTATAAAGTTAATGATATTATTACTAATAAAGAACTTGGGGTAGCATGCTAACATACTTTCTTTACATGAGATTACAAAATAGAGACCACATTGTCAGCTTTTTTTTTTTTTTTGGCAGAAATGGGGATGGAACCCAGGGAAATTCTACCTCAGAGCTACATTCCCAGTCCTATTTTTTATTCTTTATTTTGAAACAGGGTCTCATTAAGTTAGGAGGGCCTCATTAAGTAGCTGAGGCTGGTCGCGAACCTGTGATCCTCCTGTGTCATCCTCCCAAGTACTGGGATTACAAGCGTGCGCCACCATGCCCGGCTCAGTTTTTAGCTTTTTTATGATCCTGGTGATGTATGTTCAGTCACTTCCGTAAGACCGGACCCTCTTGTGACCAGCATTTATGAAAGAGAAGGAACTAGGCTTGGTGGGGGAGTCCAAAGCTCAAAGATGTCCTTTTCTGATACTATACAGCTAAATGGTCTATGTGGCGATTATACTTTCTATTTTGACCTTTTTTGTAAAATAGAAAAACTAAAATTCAGAAACTTATTTCTATATTTTAAAGATATGATGGCAAGGGGAAAACAGTGGTTTGTATTAATATCCAAATAAAATAATGATGTGACTGCCTTTATTTTCATTTAAGGGATTATAATGACTAATTCCTACAAAAGAAACTAAGAACTAAAACTCTTATTACTAAAATAAAGATTGAGTTATACTATTAAATGTTATATATCTCATCATTTATAGATTCCCTATTATTTCTCCTTTACTTAAAGATACTAACAGTACAAAAATGACTTGAGAATAAAGCATTCCTGAAAGAGAACATACTTATTCTAGACCACTAAACACATTTAATATCTTCAAATAAGATTTTCACGGGCTCAAATTTTTCAAAAAATGGCCAATAAATACATGAAAAAATGTTCAGCATCATTAGCAATCAAGGAAATGCAAATCAAAACTACACTGAGATTCCATCTAACTCCAGTTAGAATGGCAACCATCAAGAACACAAACAATAATAAATGCTGGGGAGGATGTGGATAAATAGAAACTTGTGCACTGTTGTTGGGACTGCAAATTAGTACAGCTGCTATGGAGATCAGTGTGGAGGTTCCTCAGAAGGCTGGGAATGGAACCACCATGTGATCCAGCTATACCATTCACTCACACGTTTACTTCCAAAGGAATTGAAGTCAGAATATTATAGTGATACACACATATACATGTTTACAGCAGCACAACCCACAATAGCCAAATCATGGAACCAGCCTAGGTGTCTATCAGCAGATGAATGGATTGTGAAACTGGTATATACACACAATGGAATTTACTCAGCCACAAAGAACAAAATTATGTCATTTGCAGGAAAATGGATGAAACTAGAGAATATTATGCTAAGTGAGATTAGCCAGTCTCAGAAAATGAAGGGTGGTATGTTATCTCTCATATGTGGAAGCTAGAGAGAAATTGGGAAGCAAAAGGGATTTCAGATAAATGAGGAGATAAAACAGTAGAATAGTGGAAGGGGATTTAGGAAGGGAGGTGGGGAGGGGAAAAAGGAAACTTGATGAAGGAAACAGTTCAAATAATGCTGTATACATACATATATGAAGTTGACAAGACCAATCTCAATAATATGTATGGGGAGGGGGAGGGGAGGGGACCGAGTAAGATCTGGAGGGAAATACCCCAAGTGCTCTGTGTATGTGTGTTTCTCTCACTCTGAACCTCATTATAATGTATAATTACAATGAAATATAAAAGTATATTTAATTTTTTTGCGGTACTAGGGATTGAGCCCAGGGGCATTCTACCTCTGACCTACACCCCCAGCCCTATTTTATTCTTTATTTTGAAACAGGGTCTCATTAAGTTGCGGAGGACCTCATTAAGTAGCTGAGGCTGACTGCGAACCTGCGATCCTCCTGTCTCAGCCTCCCAAGTACTGGGATTACAAGTGTGCGCCACCACACTCGGCATAATATTTTAAAAAATTATAAAAGCATCCTATGGAAACTATTAGCAAAAGATAATTAAGCAAGTAATGAATCTCTTATAAACAATGGACTGGGAAGCAGAATACATTAACAATATTCAGTATCATACTTGTATTAAGCAATTGATTCTATTTTTCCTGTTTTTAATCTTACACATTTATTTTGCTCTTGAACTTTGCACTTGGTGTTTATGTAGGACAAATACTCCAAAGACTTTAATGCATCTTGGAGAGCCAAAATTTAAACAGGTCACTATGCTCAGAGTGGCAAGGAATAAAATAATATATTAAGGTGTGGTCCCCACCACCCGCAACTCCCACAGGCAGCATCCATCAGTCTACCAGATTCCCAAGAGAAAGTTCAGGTACTAGATGTCTATTTTTAGCTTAAATTCAGAGTTTAGATAGAAAATTTCTCAGTATGTTTTTATAGAGTTACACAACTGGCTGGTCCCAAAAGTTTACCCCTTCCTTCCTCTGTGACCCAGACTGGTGACATTCTGTTTACACACACACACATACACATTCAGAGAAGGCTTGCAATGCTGCTCAAGGGATGCCAAATTGTGTCTATTTTGGGCATTTTTAAGTTAAGACAAAAAAGAGGCAATAGAAATGAGAACAAAATATCACAACGTAGAGAAGGAGGGTAGCCTGTCACTTTAATAACCACCAGTAGGCAAAGAGAAAAGGCAGGTAAATTAAGACAAGTCAACGGCGTGTTATCAGTATAGATGATCTGCTTTGTAGATCCCTGTAGCCCTGCTCGGTTTTTGTGCAGAGCCAGTACGAAAGGCTCTAGTCTGTGACTATGCATTCATAATGTTGACCTTCAAGTGTCAATGAAGTGTGTTTCCACATAAATGTGCTTCCTGTGGCACCTGTCTATCTGGGCCATAATCCCTGAATCTCATTCTGGGAAACAGGTACTTACTGTACCACACGCTCGTTTACACACTCACTTCTTGACAACTGTCATCCTACTGCCTTAGTAGTTAACTTTCATGTCTCCCCAATAAGGTTTTAAGCCCATTAAAGAGGACCCTCTACTCTGAATTACTATTAGCATCCACTCATTCGCTCATTCATTCAGCAGAGTGATCTCTGCTCATAAGCACTGGCTGTTTCTGTGGGGTTATAGCACATAATTAAAACATAAGGCAGAATGCATCACAAGATATGGTGTTGTAAGAAAAACACAAAAATGTGATGGTAGCACAAAGAAGGTAAAAATCATTTCTAATTGGTGAAGAGCAGAAGACTCTATGAAGGGAAGAATACATTTAGCCTCTTGAAGGAAGAGTAGTTTTGAAAACTATTTAAAAAGTTGAAAACACCTATTATTTTGCTCTTATTGTAAAAGCACTACATGTTTAGTGTTAGAAAAAAACTGAAAATATAGAATAGGCCAAAAGAGGGGGGAGAAAAGAACAACCATTATTCAATGAGGCAGAGATAACAACTATTAATACCACACCGAATATACCTAAAGTTGTTTGCTCTATAGTTTATTTTTTTAAGAATGTTTTTAAACTAAGCATATGGTATCACCTTTCCATAATAATTATTCATCCCACAAAATTATTTAATGACTTAATTTAAAATTATTTTAATGAGATTATAATTATTTTTAATGGCTTTATTGGTATTCAAGGAAGCACTAATATTTATTTCAGATATTGTTGCTTGTAAGGATAGGCAGGATTTTAACCAGGTTAGCTATTACAGGGATGGGAAGGACAAGGGAAGGAAGCACATTCTAAGCAGAGAGTGCAGCCCAAGCAAAGTGTGCAGATGGAGTGAGAGGTGTGCTCCGGGAACAGGGAGTGCTTCTATTTTTGAGGCTCAGTTGGCCCTAAGCTCACGGACACTCAAGCCAGACTCCGCAGAGTCTTGATGCTAGCTGTCATCAGAAGGCAATGCTGGGCCACTGAAGACTTCTCAAGAGCGGTATTAGGAAGAGAGCTGAGGTTTATAAGACTGAAGCAAAAGTACATGGTGGACCGAAGGACAGAACAAAGGTCCTAATTGGAGGAGGAGATGGGTGCTTTTACGTGAAGCATTCTCCCTGCCATTGTCTTTTTCCAATTTGCCTGTGTCACAGACTCCCTTGCCTCTTTATATAAAAATACAGGCTTTTAAATGAGATCTTACCTCCCTTTTCCCTCTAGCTAAATCCTACTCACTCTTCAAGACCTAATGCAAGCTTCACTCCCTCTGGCGAGGCTTTCCTGACTGTGTTACCACAGCACAGTCCAGCGTGTGCTCGCTGAACGGTGACCACAGCCTGACTTGTCTGACTGTCTCAAATGTCAGCTTCCTGCAGAAACTCTTGCACGAGTTGGGAACCTCAATGCCTCAGTATGTGCCACTGAGTAGTTCTCATTACACGTTTGCTAGATACATGCATGAGTCCCCAAGTCCTTGGTATTCAAATGCCACTTAAACTGGAAAACTAAACTTATGCTGGAGAAGTTCTGGGTAGGCAAACTAAAATCCACAGTTTTAGAGATAATGAAATTCCATAAAAAACAGAGTGTCACCAAGGAAAATAAGTAAATTATTTTTAGAAGCCTATTCTCACAATAGAAAATCGATCAGAGTTAATAGCACTGGAGCGCACTCATTAGGGAACTGTTTGAAATGTACAATATCAGAAAAAGACTATCAGAATTCATTACCAGTGATCAAATAAAACCACTAGCAACATACACTCCAGTAGAAAATTCCAACAAGAAGATAAATGGTTTGCAAAAAAAATTACAGTCCAGGCAAGACAGATCAAGGGGAATAGAATTTAGAACAGTGGAAATTTTACAGCCGTTCCCTACTGCTGATCACAGCAGTAAATTGCATTTTAAAGTATTTTCATAGAAACAGTCACTATGAAAATCTGTGTAATACTGAATTGCTGACAGATTTTAAAGCACAATGGTATCTCTCAGAAGATAATGAAGACCTGATCCAATCTAATTGTGTATCTGTTTTCAATTGACTGAAAAAGGTAGGTCCATAGTCCTTACCAGCTCACGCAGAGTAAGGGACAACACCAAGCTTCATCACCATGTGACTAGTGCACATACACAGAGCTTAGAAGTTTTCAAAAAAGACTATGATATTTTTGGGTTAAATGGCCTGGGGAAAAATTATTGGCCGGGTCTCAGTTTAGTAAAATATATTTACCTCCCAAGTGTATTCTCGCTCACCTTCTCCATTAACTCTTTCCACTAGAATCTGAACATAAAAACCTTACCTAAAGACCATATTCCCCTCCAGATATCAGTCTCTCTCTCCTCTATTTCTATTGCCTCACCTCCTTTCTTGGCCTACTATAATTTGATTTTGCCCCTGTCACTCTATTGGCTACGTGCTATGCACACTCTCGGCCTTATATTTCTTGACCTTTCAGTAGCACTTGGCTCTACTGACCTAGGCCTCTTTGGAACTCTTCCTTTAGCTTCTAAAACACTAGACCACTTTTGACTATACCCTCTTAATCTCTTCTGCCCATGAATTCCTTGAACATCGATGTACTCTGAGGTTGGGTCCTAGGGGCTCTTTTCAATCTGGGTGACTTCATATACATCTATGGCTCTATTATCTATATCCTTATGACTTCTAGATCTACATCTCTAGCATTTTCTTAGTTCAGTCCACCTTTTACCTATGGCTTGTCTCTAGTGTTAGCTTCCTTCATTCTGTTGTCTACACTGCAGAAATAGTGATATTTCTAGAATGCAAATCTGAATATGTGATAACCTTAAGAAATTCAGATTTTCCTTAAAAAAACTCCACATCCCTTAAAATAGCTTATAGGATTATTTTTTAATGATCTGGGTCTAATTTAATTCTCCATTTTTAACTTTTTTAAAAAATTTTCTTCTTTTCCTCCTCATTACAAATCCATTTAACTCTACTGTTGATTATAACCCATTTCCTCATCTGGTCCAGAGAAATATAATGAGAAACTTTGTCAAATACTTTGGTGAAATCCAGATATAACCACAGCACTTCCCTAATCTACCCATACATAGGCACCATAAAAAAAATTAACAGAAAGTGTTCTGATGCTTCTATTGATTATCACTTCCCTTCTTTGGACTCACAATCTAGTTAATGATCCATTTCAGAATTTTGTAAGAGTGTCATCAAGCTCAGTGGTAAAATGGTTTCAGAATCCATGTTTTACTCTTGGAAGAAATCAGGACAGTAACTGCAGACTCTGATTGTCCACAAGTCTTTAGGTTACCATCAGCAGCTTAGCCATCTCTTTAGCAGGCTTCTTTCACTCTGTGCTACAACTCACCCAAGCCGGGGAGCTCATTCCTCTTCCATTCTTCTAATTACTCCTCAACTCCAAGGACCCGTAGCAATGTCTGCTCTGGCCTTACTTGGACTGCCACTTGTTAACATGGTCACATCTTTTCCAAGTACTGACTCGATTCTTCCTAGTTTGATCATTATCCTCCCCAAATACCCATCTCTCCTTTTAACTATTCATGTTTTTCAGTAATCTCAGCTCATTTTGATTTTTAACTGTTGATTAGTTAAAACTGTTGATTAGTTAAAACTGTTGATTAGAAACTCCAGAGAGTTTCTCACTGGAGAGGATATGAAGCAGTAATATATCAGCTATTTAAGAAACTCAACATCTGGTTCTTTTATGCCAGAGCACATGGATGACTGCCCTTTTTAGCCTCCTTACAGTTAGGTGGTCCATATGACGAATGAATGTGATCGTGTGACATGTGTCACTTTTGAGTGAAGGGAGTGAAAAGCCTGGCTCTCCTCTTGACATGGCAATTATAGAAGCCATACTGAGAAGACAGATGTAAAACGACACCACCCTGGATTTCTGAGTCACTGCCTGGAAGGGAGGTGCTCTGCAGTGTTACAGGAGCTGCAGCAGATTTTTCATAAGCAAGAAATACTGTTTTATACATTAAGCCCATTGCGAGGTAGTATTTGTTACTGAAGAATAGCTTAACATTTCTTAGCTAATCAGGATCTTTTACCACTATTTCAAAATTTCAGTTTTGAAGGATTCCCATTCCAATTGGGTCATCTTTCCATTTTGTGGTTTTTAAGGTGCTATGGCAGGTTGAATAATTTTGCCAAACCACTTCCTCCATCAAAGATGTCTATGTCCTAACCCTTGGAATCAATGGACTGTTGCCTTACATGGCAAAAGAGATTTGGGATTTTAGGAGGGGGATTATCTAAACAGTTCCTATGTTATCACAAGCATCCTTAATAAGAGGTAAGTGGCAATTTCAAGGTCAGGAAAAGGAAATGTGACAAAGAGAGCAGAGGTCAAGGCGATGCGCTTTGAAGATGGAAGGGTCCATGAACTAAGGAATGCAAGTGGTCTTTAGGAATTGGCAAAGGCAACGAAACAGATTCTCCCGAGGCCTCTGAAAGGAAAACTGCCCTGCTAACACCTTGTCCTTAGCCGTGAGACCCATTTGAAGCCCGACTTTCAGAACTGAAACAATAAATTTGTGGTGTTCTGAGCCATTGAGTTTGTGCTAATTTGTTACAGCAGCAATAGGAAAGTAATACAGATGTTGAGTAGTACTCCCCCCCCACCCCGGACACTTTGACAATGACTTTCTAAAGTATACATGTCTCAACTATGTCTTAAACTAGATTCCTCTTTCATTTTATCTGTATCTAGATGTTGATGGTTGAGGGCTCCTGGATGAAAATTCCTTGTCTGTGTTCTTTAACCCATTTGTTCTTCCTTTTTCATTTATAGGCATGGATTTCTCTTCCCTTTTACTTCCTATAAAATGGTTTCTTTTCATCTCCTATTTCTGGATTATTTATTCTACCTTCACCAATAAATTGTAATACACAAGTCAATAACTTGGAACACAGAAATGGAGCCTTTCACTGTTTATACCCTAACAGTCAGCTTACACTTAATATTCCCAGAGTGGTGACATGCTTCAGCAGCAGGGAGATAAACACAGCATACTCTCTGAAGGTTTTTTCACTGTTCCTTCAGTTTTCAGCCATTTGGAAAAGGTTCATAAATGTTATTGCTATCCCTGACACTTGTTGGGAAGAAGTATAACGACAAAACATTGTTTACACCTCAGAATGAGGCTCTGATGCAGGGTAAACCACTCCTGCAGGAGTATGTGATTTCTGTACCTTCCCCAAACATAAGTATTAATATTAATTGGACTCTTGCTAGTTTATGCAAACCTAGAGACTTTTAAACAAACATGAGACAATGCTTACAGAAAACATTTGTGGAAATCAGCAAGAGAGATCCCTGAGAAGAATGTGGTCACTCACTGCTCCCTGACACTTGGTTTTTCTACTGTTTCTAGGCAAACTTTCCAGAACATTCTGAAGTCAGTACCTTTATCTTTGAGATGAAAACAGAGGCTGTGATAGTTGAAGTGCCTTTTCTAAGATGAGAGACTATTGCTGATGGTTAAAGGAAGGATTCTAGAGCCTACGTTCAAAGTCAGACTCCTCCACTTTACTAAAGGTTTTGGGCCTCATTTTCCATGTCTGCAAAATTGGGATAGTAACGTTACTTGCCTTACAGTGAGGATTAAATATGTAAAATTTAGAACAGATCCTAGATGATGGTAAGTACCACTATAGAAACATTTAGGACTACTGTGTTATGTAGTGAATTAACATGAGAGTTAGAATTAGAAGTGAATCTGGTACCTGGCATGGTGGCGCATACCTGTAATCCCAGTACTTGGGAGGCTGAGACAGGAGGATAGCAGGTTCAAGGCCAGCCTCAGAGACTTAGCGAGGTCCTCTGCAACTTAGTGAGACCCAGTTTCAACATAAAAACTAGAGCTGGGGGTGTAGCTCAGAGGTAGAATGTCCCTGGGTTCAATCTCCAATACCCCCGTCCCCACTGAAGTGAGTCTGGTGCAGTTTCCACTAGCCCATCCAAGATCATTAAGCTGGATACAATATACTTGACTTATAGCATACTTCACTGCTGAAAATACAACCATAAGGCAAACTTTTGTTCTAATCTTTGAAATAACTTTTTGTTTTTGTAAACTAAGGTTTATTTTTTGACAAAGAATCAAGAAATAATAGAAAAGCACAAAGAAAAAATATCATAAAATCCCATTACTCGGAATATCTCCCTATGTGTACAAATAATGTTATTGGTCATACTATTATGAAGCTTTTTGATAAAAATTAAATGGACATTAGAATTTATTTACTATAAAATTCTGGTTTAATAGTTCACCTGAGAAACAGTACCAACATAGTATAATGGAATTTTCTTTGCTTCATGAGATCATAAAGAGAGTTTCATGCTTTTCTTCATTTTGACTCTGTGGCTATTTAGCACATTTTCCTGTTTTTTTTTTTTTTTTGTGGTACTGGGGATGGAAATGCAGGGGCATGCTACCACTGAGCTACACCCCCAGCCCGATTTTTTATTCTTTATTTTGAAACAGGGTCTCACTTAGTTGCAGAGGGCCTCACTTAGTAGCTGAGGCTGGCCATGAACCCGGATCCTCCGATCTCAGCCTCCCAAGTACTGGGATTACAAGCATGCACCACCATGCCTGGCTCCTAGTTTTAAATAATAAATCATTTGGATGTAGCTGTATACATATATATAAAGCTATGGTATCTTCTGTATTTTTGGTATTCTTTATTTCTAATCTGTATTTTGTTAATCCATTGTTAATCTGTTTTTAAACGACAACATAAATGTTCTTAAAGCTCAACACTATAAAATAAAATTTCCCAAAATGTACATTCTTTCAGAATGCAAATTTTATTAAAATGGTGGTAATAAAAGACTGATAGTGAATAATGCTTCCCTGACACCGATCTAAAAGTTCACTGAAAAAGTTCTGCTTTCCTAAACACAATTAGAAAAAAAGTAGCCATAAGTATAATATAGGCATACCTATACAAATAATTTCATAGTAAAATTATTTTACAAATGCTTGGAACTCAATATGTATCTGAATTATGTTTTATGCATTTTATACACACATAAATCAGAGACTTATGTTGATATTTTTTCTTTTCTGACAGCAATCATAATTCAATACTTTTGTACAGGGCTGCATGAGCCCTAAACCTGGTATTTATATTTACTAATGACTTACAGCCTTCTAATTCTAATGGGCTTATGGTGTTTGGCAGCACCTCAAGCCTTAAGCTACCTTTGCCCCTCTGTGGGCAAATGATTGCTGGACATATGTATTTCCCACACATCCCCTAGAATGGCAAACAAACTACATTAATATATTGAAAACTCTGGTAGAGTAAAACACAGATTTTTTAAAAAAAACTAATCTTAAATAGAAGAAAGAATTAATGATATAGCAGATTTATTATATTCAGGCACTGGTTTTTAGTCTAAGAAGCTGTATATGTAACATTTCCTGTAGCTAAAATCATGTGGAAATATTATTGACCTCATAGAATAAAATTTCTTGACAATCTTCAAGAGCTATAAATTATACTTCTGTAAAAGTATCAGAATTACTGTATAAAGCAGTAATTCTTACACTGATCCTACCCAAGAGCAAGAGGTAGCAATATACCATCATTCCGTGAAGGTACATCGGTAAGGAGCTAAAAATAATGTGGTCATTTGCTTTCTGGTTCTGCAAGTTAATTATGGGATGAGAGTCAGGCCCCTTCTTGAATGGCCATGAGCTTGTCTCTTGGACACCCTCTAGGGCATCAGGTAGGTGAAACCTTTTGAGCAGGTGTTGGGCTGCTGTCAGATTATGCTTTGACAACAGTCCTGGTGGCATCTTCCAGATAACGGCAGTTGTGATTGTAATGACAACAATCTATTTCTAAAATTTCTTTGCTGAAGCAATCTCTTTTGAAGTTCTCAGTAATTTCTGCCACAGAAAATGTCCTAATTTATCAATGAAGGAAAATATATACCATTAGCAAAAACACAAAAGAAAATCACACACCCTGGACAGTTTTTTTTTTACTCTGAATATTATTTTCATGTTTTACCTCAGGTAAATGTGTGCCTATAGTTTTTGTAACAGTTTGTAAATTTTGTAATATATGTATTTTCTTATTAAGCATGCTTTTTCTTTTACGGTCTTTGGAGTATACTGAGTTACCATTCAGTATAGTGCAAGTAAAACAGAACACCAAATGTTTCACTTGCATTGGGTAGTCTTGCCACCAGCTCAGTTTGACTATATTTAACCTTATGGTTACAGTTGTTGCATCTCAAAGTGGTGTGTAGAAAAATATTACCCCAACACTAAAAAAAAAAGAAAAATACAAAAATAAAATAAAAAACACTGAAACTTCCATCAGAACTGGTATAGCACAGCAGGAAAGCATCATTCAGTGAGTTACAATAATTTTCTGTTCAGCAAGACCATTTTAGAATATTTACTTTTTCTAGTTCCTCTTTTAAGAATCAGCCAGCAAACTGTATGCTGTTTTGTAGATTCATTTGCTGGTTTTCTACTTTCTGGTTAGCTTATGTTAGTATTTTATATTATTTGGCGGGGGCTACTGACTGGGGTTTGAACCTAGGGGTGTTCTACCTCCGAGCTATACCCCTAGCCCTATTTCATTTATTATTTTGAAAGTGAAAGTGCCTCACTAAATTACCATGCACTGGCCTCAAACCTGAGATCCTCCTGTCTCAGCCTCACAAGTACTGGGATTACTGGCATGTGCCACCATGTCCAGATGGGTTGTTTACTTTTTACTTATCAATTTATAAATAATGTTTATGAATGAAACCTGTGTTTTGTCACATATATATGCATATATATGACATTTCTCCAACATTTAAAGAAGTCTATTGTCTCTTAATTGTTCCATTTTCCCATTACTGAATCCTTGATAGGTTTTCTAAGGCTCCCTGCTTTTTCTGCTTCTTAAATTCCTCCTACTCTATCAGCGCTGAGGTAATGCCGCATATGAAATGGCAAGTCAAGTCTTGCCAATGCCATCTTGCCATATGGACCAACATTTTAAACTCCACAGTTCATTATGTCTGTACTGAATCTGTGGCACGAGGATTTTTACATCATTTAAATCCATGTGTCAATTTTGGGAGAGACTTTATGGTTTTTGTGAGGCATATATAATTATATAATGCATATGATATTTGTTTTTTTGTGTGTGTGTGGTACTGGGGATTGAACCCAGGGGCTTCTACCTCCGAGCTACACCCCCAGCCCTATTTTTTATTCTTTATTTTGAAACAGAATCTCACTAAGTTGCAGAGGGCCTCACTAAGTAGCTGAGGCTGGCTGCGAACCCGCGATCCTCCTGTCTCAGCCTCCCAAGTACTGGGATTACAAGCGTGCGCTACCACGCCTGGCTGCATATGATATTTGATAATCATAAGTACGTCATACATGTTGAATATATGGGTACATTACAAAATCATAATCTAGAAACTATGACACACAAAGAAATGTTATTGCCTACAGAAGAAAAAAAAGCCAGCTAAAATAATTATGATAAAAGAGGAAATGTAATTGTGGATATACATAGCTATAACCATGAATATTAGTAGTTAATAATATTACTAAGTTGGTAACCTTATAATACAGACATTTAGCTCTTTAAATATTAGGTCAGGGTTTTCTAACTGTGTTCACGAGGTGTGAAAAGCCTGGACCTACCTCAACCTCATTTCTAAGAAATATTTGAAAATCAATAAAGAAAGTGCTGAAAACTGAATTTTTTTGCTGTAAAATCCCATAATTCTATCAGTGTTACCTCTTGGATGTTTAAATTAAGACAATTAAAATATAAAGCTATACTTTAACATTTTTCAGAATTTTATTGAGAAATCTTTATACTATTTAGTTCTTGTTACCTAGCATATCATATGTACATATCTTAAAAACGAAATACCAAGATGCAAATCACCTTAGTTCCTCTATTTCTCTGTTATTTACACAAAGTTCAGAGAGATTATTGTATTTTTTAAAAATGTAATAACATGCAGTTATAAATTGTAAGGTCTATTTTCTAGGCAGCCAAATAGCTTCAATATTCAGCCCACCTACTCAAGGCCTTAAAAAAAAGCAAGTGGAAACACATTAACATACATTTCCTGAGAAATGCAACATCAATGTTATAGTAAAGTTCCAATAATAACATCTTATATGTATGCAGTCTCCCTTCCACAAATCTCAACCCTTCTGAATAATCTCAGAAAATGTTTTACCTCGCTGAATAAAAGATCTCCTAAGAAATTCTTGGTGTTTGAATATTAGATGTTGCTAGCAATCAGGATGCTGCCCCATCTGCCCACATGGAAAGATACCCACTGACGTCAAGCAAAGTGCAGCACAGATGAATGATTTAAACAGGAGGCTGGGAGGCGGGGATGTGCGTAGGGGGGCAAACTCTTTACAACTCAAGTAAGAAAAAAATAGGGATGAAGCATAAAGCACTGAAGCATGTCATTTGAAGGTAAAGTTAACTTTGTAAAATATGATAAGAGTTTCTTTAAACATCCTGTTTTCTTCTTCATGTTAGTGTTGTAAGGCTCTGCAAAGGGAAGTGCTTTGCTATTGCTAAGCATAGAGATTTCAGAGTATTTTCTTTGGGGAGACAGATGCTTTCCTCTGTTTTGGCTATGCAAGCCCTGGTGAGGGTCACCTCGTTCTCTGGAACATTCTGGGTAGTTAGTGACTTTATACATGTGCAATCTTGAAGTTACTAGAACGTTTACAACTAAGGAAGGGATGAAACTTTGTTGGCAAAGCTTCCTATAGCTGAGTTTGCAATACATTATTAAAAAATACATTTTTTTTGCAGTCCTAGGGATTGAACCCTGGGGCATTCTACCTTTGAATTACACTCCCAGCCCTATTTTTTTATTCTTTATTTTGAAACAGTGTTGCACTAAGTTGCAGAGGGCCTGAGGCTGGCTGTGAACCTGTGATCCTCCTATCTCAGCCTCCCAAGTACTAGGATTACAAATGTGTGGCACCACGCCCGGCTAAAAAGTACATATTTTTAATTTAAAGAAATTTACACAGTAAAAGCTTGTTTTTTTTTTTTT
>PVJS01022744.1:0-30243 GCA_004027185.1 Glis glis
AAAAAAAAAAAAAAAAAAAAATAGTAGCCTAGTACTCTGCTGTCCAGTATCGTACCCACTGGACACAAATAGCTATTGAGCACTTGAAATGTAACACCAAACTGATACTCATTGTGAAGTGAGACTACAATGCACCAATAAAAACATAAAAAAAAAGAAATGTACCACCCATGACTGAGAGTCTGAATTTTAGATTTTATTTCATTTTAATTAAATTTAATTAAAAATTAAAAACTAAAGAGTATAAAATTTTTTGATTAAATGACTTTTTTTGTCTTAACAGGACTATATATCACTTTAATATTGACTGTTTCGCATGAAGACTGGATGTATTATCAGTACAAAACATAACCCAGATGTCAAAAACATAGCAAAACAAAAATATGTATCTCACTACTATTTTTATATTGATCACATTTTGAAATAATGTTTTTCATATATTAGATTAAATAAAATACATTATTACAATTAATTTGACCTTTCCTTTTAAAATTTTTTTAATGTGGCTATGAGAATATTTAAATTATATATGTAGCTCTCTTTCTATTTATTTTGGGTGCTGCTGATCTAGAGAGATTTGGACAGGTATGATGTTTAGCTCAGCTTTCATTTTGAAGTAGAATCACTATGTTATAGCCTGAGTACTTCATAAAGCTAGGGCATTATATTTACTGTGGAACAAATCCAGTCCTTGCCCTTAGGAGGTCACAATGCAGTAGGGCAGACAGATACAACTGTGTTGTAAGGTAGAAGTCAGCCAGGGCATGGATGAAGGCATAAGCAAAGTGTGCTGGAAGTCTGGAAGAAATTTCTGGAGAACTTATAATGCCTATGAGCAAACTTGGAACTGCTTATAGAGCAGGTTTTATGACCCATTTCTTTGGCAGTAGTCTCATCTACATGATTGTTGAATAAATGAGATTCCCATCACATGTTGTCTTTCTATTCTATCAGGGCATTCCTAGAAATGGAGAATCTCATGGTCATCTCTGACTTAGATCTTTTTAAAGAGCCTCTTCATCCCACTAGGAACTTGGATTTGGATCAAACTTGGCTTTCTAGATAGAAATGCTATGCTTGGTGTTAAATACTGATCTTTCATTGTCTCTGATAAATACGCAGTGGTTCATATGAAGGGGGCCAGCAGAAGAAAAGGTGTATTGTATGTTCTGTGTCGAATTCTTAATAGTCTGCCTAATCCCTAGCACTTCCTTCCAGAAAGTGTTCTGAGATGTTGTAGGCATGATAATTAAGTGTAAGGCTCCTTCATGATTTATTTGGGCTTACTGAGTTTCATTTGTCTCCAAACTATGAAGATTCTTGCATGCCAACTCTGGCAGTGAAAAGCTACTGGTTTGAATCTCAAAATGTTAAGACTTTTATCTTCTCATTGAGTGCTTTTGATTCATCACAGCAATATTTTCATATCATATTCTTAGGGTAGAACCTACAAGCTAAAAAAATAGCAATTTCAGATCACAAATGATAGAACTTTTCCATGAAAATGTCAACTTTCTGCCTAGTTACATTATTCATGGTTGCAAATGGGACCAGTGTGGTTAATCAAATCAATTCATATAATACAATTTCTCCCCAAGGCAATGTTAGTGGTGAATCTCATAAAATCATAGAATTCACCCTGGGCAGAACTTTCTGGCTGAATTAAATTTCTGCCACATCTCTGTTTAGGAGTAAAGGTAGGGATGGTATAGAATCCATACTCTAAATAGTGTTCAGGGCTTGTTTGGCAGGTGGTATACTGGTAATTGTTGTCTTTCCCCCACTCCCCCAAAATTGCAACTTGGGCTTTAAGTCAAGTGTCTGGATGTTCTTCTGGGAAATAACCTGAGTCATGGCTCTTAATTAAGAGCCGATGGAATAAATTTTCATGGAGATGTCACTTCTTCACAAATTTACATGCAGAATTCTGCATGCTTTATTCTTGGGAGGTCATTCATAGCATTCATCTGATTCTGAAAGGGGTCTATAATGATAAAAGGTTATGAGATATTTTTAAAATGACAAATTACAAGTTATTCCTCTCCATAACCTCAAAGCTACTCAGGCATTTCAGCTAAATTTTATTTTTTGTATTTTCCTAGTACTCCATGCATATGTGACAAGGAGGGCACACAGCTGAATGTGCCTGTCCTGGTAAGGCTTCGCCTTTGGAGAGTGGTGTAGACACTTTGGGGAGCTAAAGAACCCTATCAACTCTCCACCCAGAAAACATGTACAGCCACAAAAGTTGAATGCCGTTAGAGGACATTCATAAGACGCCCTCTGAAATTGGTCCATGTACTCTTGGTTAAGGACTACTGGTTGATTCTCTTTAGGAGTACAAAACCATCATGCTATGAAGAAGAACAAAGATGATGTGTGTCCACCCATAGGGTTGGTGGGATTCCACTTTCAGATAGGAGGGTTTCTGGTTTTTATGTATGGGTGGGAAGAAAGGCATTATATTATATTATTTTTTCATAGTGTAAAGTTTAGCAAGAGGGATGGACAATAGGTAATGTTCTTGCTCTACTGTCTGGATGGTCTGTATATGCTGTGCACATACTATACCTTCATTACTTCTTTGGATTGTTCAAATGAGGCTTACAACAGTGGAAGTGTAAGAAGCGCCTTTGGGTAAAGCGGAGCACCTTTTGTAATGGAAATAAATGTTCTACAGATTAATTTTTATATATCAGGTTCATAAAACGAGGCCTACTTAAGGATTCTTTTGAAAGCCTTTTGTCTCTTCCAACTGTAATATGTTTATTATGTGAATCAATCTCACACTCAGTATTCTAAATATTTATAAAACAATGAGTTTTGTCTTTTTACATAGGGAGCTCAGCATATTGTTTTTGGTCTCATTTTGGCCCATGTCCCAGGAGCATGATTTGAAGCCTGAGATGAGAAACCTTTTCTTTATTTCTCTGGTCAGGACCCCATCTTCCATTTACTGGATTAAACTACTTTAAGGGAAAGGAATATGGGTCCCCCCTCTGAATCCGGGACATGGTCTGGCATATCGTATGTCCTCATCAAGTGTGTTGGATGAATAGATTGATGATTAGGCTTTAGATCTTATACTTGGAGGTGACATAACATAGTGGTAGGAATCTAGAAGTCTGGCACGCCTACACTTGAACCTGGAGCCTCGATTTCTGGCTTTAGGACCTCTGGTGATTTGTAGGGTTTGTTTGATCAACCATAAAATGGGTATAATAATTCCTACCTCATAGGGACCTTGTAGGATTTAATAATGTTGAATTTCAGGTGACTAGGACAGTGTCAGGTACAATCAAGGGCTTGATAAATGATAGCATTATTAAAGTCTGAGGCCTCAATTTAGGACTTCAGTCATTTATAAACCAACTTTATAATTTTTGCCATATTGATAACTGATACTTTTATTATTAGTTTTTTTAAATTAACAGTCTTTTTACTTAAATAATTTTGTTTTAAATAAGAAATTTTGTATCATTACTATAAATGAAAAACCATATAATTTGCTGTAAATAATGGAAAAGATAAATACTTTTTTTTTTTTTGCGGTACCAGGGATTGAACGCAGCGGCGTTCTACCTCTGCGCTACGCCCCTGGCCCTATTTTTTATACTTTATTTTGAAACCGGGTCTCACGAAGTTGCGGAGGGCCTCGCTAAGGAGAGAGAGGGAGACAGGGAGAGAGGGAAAGAGAGAGAGAGAGACAGTGAGAAAGAGAGCTGAGGCTGGCTGCGAACCCGGATCCTCCGGTCTCCACCTCCGAAAGTACTGGGATTACAAGCGTGCGCCACCACGCCCAGCTAAATACTTTTTTTTTTTTAATTGGGGATTGAATCCAGGAGATTGAACTCCAAGCAATAGATCTAGCCCTTTTCTATTTTTTATTTTGAAACAGGGTCTTGCTAGGTTGCTGAGGGTCAAGCTAAGTTGCTGAGGCTGGCCTTGAACCTGTGATCCTCCTGTCTCAGCCTCCCAAGTACTGAGATTACAGGCATGGGCCACTGTGCCTGACTAAATACATAATTCTTTTTTTTTTTTTTGCGGCACTGGGGATTGAACCCAGGGGCATTCTACCTCCGAGCTACAACCCCGGCCCTATTTTTTATTCTTTATTTTGAAACAGGGTCTCATGAAGTTGCAGAGGGCCTCACTAAGTAGCTGAGGCTGGCGGCGAAGGTGGATCCTCCTGTCTCAGCCTCCCAAGTACTGGGATTACAAGCGTGCGCCACCACGCCCAGCTTATATAATTCTTAAGATAAAAAAATATGTTTACCCACGCACCACCTAAAATTGATGTGGGTGCCACCAGTGCATGTGACACTAAAGTCATTTCCTTTGAGTCTCTTTTCTTGGGCAAGAGTCCAGTCTAGGTTACTGACAACAATGAGACCTTATGAGACCTTCTCAGACCATGCAACCCTCATGACAACAACAAGCAAGGTTGGACCCAATTGCACTGAACAAATCTGTAGGCTCAGAAGTATAACTGCCATGCAGTTTTGAAGTCTGAAAAGAACCCGCCATGCATCTGCCCTTTTGTGGGTGAGTGTTCATGGAGCACTGGTAGGTTAGATGCTATAGGAACATTATAACTAAACAGGAACCTCACCTTTGAGATGCCTGGACTCTTATAGAAGGTTTAACACTCAGGGAACCTAAGAATCTCAGTTCTGGGCACTTTATGAATACAGATCTCCATAGGGTGAGGAAGAGTAATTGTTATTACCACTTGAAATGGTTATTGCATAACCTTGTAAAACTGAGCTCTGGGTAAAATTAGTTTCTATATAAATTTGCCTAGCCAAAGATGACTTGGTGAGCTTGAGTCCTTCAGATTGGCCAAATGAGAACAACTTGCTTGCCTAAGCCTTGGGCTTAAACTAAGCAAAAGGAAATAAACTGCTTTAAAAGAGAGTGTACTTTAGCGGGACACAAAAAACCAAGGTGAAGGCTCACATCTGTGTTGTGTTGCATAATTGATAAAAGCTGACGCCACTCTGGAAAAAGCTTCATCAACCAACTACTTTTCTCATCATTTAAATACATACAGCATGTTTTAGGAAGCTTGTTAATGACTTGATGGGCACATTGGTAGTCAGAACATTTCATGTGGCTTGAGAAGTAGGTCTGGATGTGTTTGCCCAACAAATCTGATTCCAGCAGTATTCTGAAGGCCATCTTCAATTTGACTGTGCTCCACTCTGTTACATTGTGAAAGGAAAAATAATCCAGCCAAGCATTCCGCTGTTGGCTAGAAACACCATGGTTCTGAATACAAATATAAAGATAAATGAATCATTAAAGGAATAGCAACATAAAATACCTGACAGATGAACTCCTGGAGTTTGTACTAGAATATTTTTTCCCATCCATGAGCAGTACCTTAATCCATCGACTAATAGTAGCAGTTGTCCATTTAAGTCACCAAAAAAAGATTTATGGTCTTAGAGTAAATGATTGGTAATTATGACTTACAAGGCTATAAATACATAGAAGGGATTTGGTGATACCATAATAAACCACGAGAGAAACTAGCTTGGTTTCTAATGTTAGTAGAACCTTAAGAAATATTTAGAGCCATGTTTGTAGAACCACAGTTTTTTTTTTTTTTTGTGGTACTGGGGATTGAACCCAGAGGCATTCTACCTCTGAGCTATACCCCCAGCCCTATTTTTTATTCTTTATTTTGAAACAGGGTCTCACTAAGTTGCAGAGGCCTCACTAAGTAGCTGAGGCTGGCCGCAAACCCGTGATCCTCCTGTCTCAGCCTCCCAAGTACTGGGATTACAAGCGAGCGCCAACACTCCCGGCTCAGTTTTTTTTCTTAATTATTGGTGTGTGTGTGTGTGTGTGTGTGTGTGTGTGTGTGTGTGTGTGTGATCTGTCTTGTGTTTTATCAAAAAATGAGTAACTCTTCCAGTGGGGCCAATGGGAGTGTCCCGACTGAGATTAGGCCCTTGGTTGGTATAATGTACAACTCTTACAACAAATAGAAAATATACTAAAGACAAGTAAAACATTTCCTCCTGTCTCCCTCTTAGTTCCCTTATTTCTGACTTCTTTCTTTTGAATGAGTGTAATGTAGGTGAAAAAACAACATGGAAGGGCCATGGGCCTCTCAGCATCTTGTCCCTTGTTTGACTGGTTTATCTCCTGATTTCTACTCTAAAAAAATCAAGCATTAAATATTCTAGCCTGGCACTTCGTTTCCCAACCTGTTACCTCCTGTTCTGCTTTATGGAGGAGTCACTGAAAGGCGCACCAGCCCACACTGGTTGCTGGCTTGAGTTGGGTACAGGAAGAGCAGCCAGTCAGCCAAGCAGGAAGATGGCCTTGGGACATCACAGCCCTGTCTCAGAGGAAGATGCTGACAGACAGCTGATCTTCAGCTCAGTGTCACTGCCCTGCAGGACCAGCTTGGTAAAGCATCCTATATTTGAATAAGGGGCAAGACAGTTCTTTGCAAAGTCTATTAGGTCTGCAGAAAGTTCCATAGAAAATGATGCATGGCACATGTTGGAGGAATGTTGAGAACTGCCTGCTGCACTCTTGATCTTTGCTCCTGTACCCCAATTTCAGAAGGCTCCCATCATCTTTGACTCCTGACATTTCTTGAGCCCCTTCTGTTTGCACTTATTATATTCTGTATGGGAAAGAAGCAGCCTGTGCAGCCAATACACCTCCAGCCTTGGCAGTGCTAGCAACAGTCACTTAAAGGAGCTTACACACAGGGACCCATGTGCCTGGTGTGAAAAACATTGCCAGCGTCTGCCCCAGAGTCATTTTATTTTTGCACATGTCTATGGCCTTCAAATCCCTTTTAAGATTTGCACCTTTTCTTATTTTAAAGTCTGGGGTCAAATACAGAGTCCAGTTTACTGGGTAATCAGATGAGGAGGGGGGTGGAATCACCACATTAACAACTGGAGGTCCCAAGCCAGAATGGACACAGACCTCAGGGCTAGAACAGCAGCCAGGTGTGTGCCAGGAGTTAACCCTTCAGTGCCTGGAGTGCAGCATGTTCCAGAGTTTCCAGGGAAGGATCCAGGGATGGGAGGAAGAGGCAGAGGAGGGAGCACTGGAAAGAAGAGAGGGGGGTAGTTGTTATTTACTAACCTGCAGAGAAGTCATAGAATTTTAACCTGGTAAGGCCTTAATGGTGTGGACTGTTGAAGGGTGGCGCTCCCTGCAGACCTGGTATCAGCATGTTAACATGGGGGTTGATTCTGTCTAGATTCTGCTTGTAGATTACTGAAATCCCACCCTACCATACTTAACTGAATAGTGCTCTTCAAAATGCACCCACTAAAAATAGTTTCATCTGCAGTGTGAACATAGTTTCATATTTATACTAGCATCTGGCCTAAGGAATTGAATACTCCACTCTTTAAATAGCTTCACTCCAGTTCTGGAATACTATGAGATGAAAATCTCCCCCAGTCAAACACCTTGTTTACATAGCCATGTTTAAATACAAACAAGCTCCCTTTTTCAAAATGCAGAAGAATATTGATTTGGGAGTTAGTGGTGCTTTGGGGTAGTCTTTTGGTGGGGGTGGGAGAAGGGGAGTTGAATAGAGAATGAATTTAAAGTGCATCTATGTAGTAAAAGATTTCTGAGACATCTCCTGTGTTTGAGATTTTGTACTTTCCTAAATTTGATTTGCAATCATGTCAGTCGTGTGAGTGAATTTGGAGTGCCTTTATCCCATCTTATGTGAAGCCAGTTAGAATGAAGTTCTTGGGCTGAAAAATTTATGCCGCTGCTAATGCCCAACAATAATAGAAATATAAGCCTAGATATACTTTAACTTTTTCTACCAGCAAATGCTTTGGGGCCGGAAATCATTTGCCAGCAGGCAATGAATGTACTTTTGTTAGTCTTAGGGGGGTACTAATGGTTAGTTCCCATGAAGAAAAATGTGAAAATAACACACTAAAAGGTAAACATTACGAATGGATGGCTAATGATTAGCTGTTATAGTCCAAAGGGGCAGGGTATTATTTTTTTTTTACAGTTTTATGACCCTTGCCCAACCTTTATTGAAAGAACATTGTATATTCAGAGTTATGTATGCATTACAAACCTATACCTCTTTGAACATCCTTCTTTAAACATAATAGGAAATATTCCTCATGTTCCTTTGTATATTACAGAGTGAGAGAATTTTAAATGTATGCTGGTTTAACATTATATTAAAAAGAGGGGTAGCAATTGTTTTTTTTTAAATCCAATTCATGAACCCACAGAGTGGGATGTGATAATACACCTTTAATCTCCAACCACCTGAACCGTGCTGGAAATTAGCAAATGTTCAGGGCAGTATGATTACTCTGTCAGGTAGATGAGACATTATTGTCACAGTGTAAGTCAAGATATGTCCCTCTATGAAGTGAATGGCATTGGTGCATGTTGGTCAATTCACAGAAAATAATTGTTTTTCTATCTAAAACAAAAAAAATTTTGGAGTCCCTAGGGGCCCTAGTTTTACAACTTAGATGAATTGCTTTGGTAAATAAAAGAATGTCAGTAGAAAGTTGGCCACTAAAATGTTAACACATGGGTATGTTTGAGGAAGTAGAAACATAAAGGCAGCTTTTCAAATTAGATTTGAAGCCATAATCTCAAAGAGGTAGGCCATGGGTTATTTTTCACGGTCCACAAAAGTAAATGCTTTGGCTGAACTAAACTTATGTGTATTCTGTGGGAAACATTGAAATGTCTTAATTTAAACTTCACTTTCATTTTTCACCAGGGGTACTTTTCTAGATAAAAATCTAATCTCATTCTAAATCATCCTTTTAAAATGTTTTTCCCCATTATGAATGTAATGCTTTCTTTTTTATCCCAGAAAGTAAAGGTATACAAAAAAGAAGAAATTAAAATCATTCATATCTAAGGGCTACCACCATTAACATTAATTCCAATTTACTGTTTCTTTTGATACTGGCATGCCTTTAGTTGTAAAGATGCATTGTTGATTTCACAAGCACTTTGGGGGAACAGAAAACAAATTTCATTGCAAGTATATAGATGACTTTAAGATACATACTGATTTTGGAAAATTAAAAAATGGTGAAGAGGGGTAGAAGGAGAGTTTAGAATCTATTTTAAAATGGCAGTTCTGGTCTTCTTTCCTTGACACTATATTTCTCCCTGGGTTCCCAGATTCCCTAGTCTAAGGCTCCTCTAGTCCAACTCTTAAAATCATCAGGAATGCAACAATTCAATCTAATCCCGTGTTACATCCATCACAATAATCCTTCCATTGTTCTTTTAGTAATATTGAGCTTACAATATGCTTGCAACTGTGGGGTTTTGTTTGTGTGTTTGTGTGTGTTTGTTTTGTTTTTGCCTTCACATGCTTTGAATCTTAGAAAGTTCTTTACTTTTTATATTGGGCCAAGTACTGTGGTTCTGCCACATCTACCCACTGGGACCAATTTCTGGAAGGTACCCCAGAAGATTAGGGTATAAACTCTTCTCCCACATGAAAGTCCTTCTGATACTTTAAAGGCAGTTCTCTGTTGCTGGTAGCAAGATGGAACCTGAAGGGAAACTCACCAAGACCTGTGTGCATATTTATTTGTATGACTTTGAACCTCACTATGATGTATAATTACAATGCACCAATAAAAGTTTTAAAAAGTTCCTGAAGTCTTTCTGATTCTCTTGAAGTCTTCTGATTTCTGGTTAAACATCCCTAATGTTTTCAACCTAGACTATTCCTTATACTTTCCTTCTGTGGGTGTACTTCAGTTAATCAATGCCCATTTTAAAATACTGTCTGCAGACCGTATGTGTTGTCTAACCAGTATGGTATATTATAATAGCTATTACATTCTTTATCCTGGACTTCTATTTCCATGAATTCTGCCCGTTTTATTGTTCACTAGCAGTTCACTATTGTTCACTCTTTATTGGCTCATATAGAAATTATGGTCAGCTAAGAAAACTAGGCTTTTTTCACCCTTTTTTTTTTTCGAAAACTAAGTGTAAGACTATATTTTCCCTTATTAGATTTAGTATTATTAGCTTTAGGCCATTTTTCAGCCTTTTAAGAGCTTTTTACTCTTGACTCACATACATTTGGATTATATCTTCCAACTGTAAGTTTGAGAAGTGTTCTATATCTTTACTCAAGTAAGGTTGGTTAAAACAAGCAACTACAAAAAATAAATAAAGCCACAAACCACTCTGATCATTTGTATGGCACTGTATTTCCACTCTGATTTCTTTTAAAGATATATTGTCCTACAATGATTCCAAGGATCTTATGGGAAGAAACTTATCTTACTGGTAAATATTTGAATTATCTAGAGCTCTCAGTTCAGGGTGAATTTTTAATTGATCCATTCCCCGTTTGAGAGTCATGTATCTACCTTGCTTACCTTCAGCCACCACAATTCTTTGAACTAAACAAAGAAGAAGTGGGTCTGATGAGAGAGACAACATGGTGGGCTTAGTTGGAGTTGGCTCACAGTGTCATGCAGCTCAAAGCAAAAAAGTCCTTTGCTTGCATCCATATGTTGTGTTGATGGATAAATGCTCATCTTTCAGCTGGATCATTTATACTGTGTAGCCAAACTGCCCAAACATTTAAGTCAGTTTTTCCCTTTCCAAGCAGATGTTTTGCTATAATATAGACACAGCCTCCACAGATATATTTCTGGCCGGAGAATGTTAATGTCTTTGTGAATGTGTGTGCTGTTTGCAACAGAAGGAAGAATGCTGGCATTTTATTCGGACAGATTGTTGGAAGTAGAGCTTGATGTTATAGAAGTGAGTTACCCAGGCCCGTGGAGTCGTTCGTGTAACTTTTGGGTTTGGTTATGCTTGGTGCATTCATGTAGATCATCCATTTGTATATTCTTGTATTTATTTATTCATTCATTGGTTTATTCAGTAAACATTTAGGGGCCTATTGTGTCCTGGCTTCCTTAGACTTTAGCTTTTGAGAAATATTCTTGAAAATACTCATTTTTTTATTATATAGCAGTAATGAGGATGGTTCATTTCATGAAAATTACCTGGGTAAGAATCTGTAGATCCGTAAATATACCTAATCTCATGTTCCCCAATAATAATAGATTCAACACGGCAAGCCAGTACAGACAATGCTTACATGTTTATGTGTGCATATAAATGGTTATATGTATATGTACACAGTGTAGCTTCACCAAATAATACATACACTCTATAATTAATGCACTCTGACATTTTCACTTTTATTTTATTTAATTTTTCTAAAACAGGATAGTTGCAACTCACCTAATTGGTTTTATAATCTTACTAATGGGCTGCAAACCTGTTTGGAAAACACTGACCTAGAAGTAATCATTTCCCATGATGCCTTCTTCCTGGTTAAGCACACTATTTCCAAACTTAACTAAGTGTTTATAGATATGAATTTGGCTAATTGTTACTTAGGCTCTCCCAACCCTACAACAATCCCTGCAGAATTTGCATTTCTTTTTCTAAGTCTAAAAGTGAACCCTCCCAATGTGTTCCTATTTTTAAGGCACCAATCATAACTGATACTGTTCCATGCTTTTTGGTAATCTAATGTAAATTATTGCTATATGTAATTAAGCTGCCTATGTCTATAATAGAGGAAAACTTCACAACACAAGTCCACTTATGATACAGTACCCTCGATTTTTCAAAAATATATGGAAAGGTTTGCTGCTGTTCTCAAACAGTGTTTTTAAGGAATCCATCTTTCAGGCATTGTCCAAATCCCTGCATTACTCCTCGTTGGAGAAAGAGCAATAATTTCCTGCCTCTTCACCCTGGACCTCAGAGACACTGCTTTCAACATCCCAAAGACAAAGAAAAGCTTCTATTTATAGGCTTCATGTGGTTTCTAAAGTTTTAACCAAAGTGAATAGAACAATAATAAATTGCTTTCACATTTCTGCCCATAGAATTGTTTATTTAGCATTTTTCTATAAAACAAGAAACCTTCCATCGCATGAAAAGACTGCATTTTGATTGCCGAGGAGATTCGGAATGATTTCTAATCTTGCCACAACTGTCTTGTGCTGTATAAATGAAATGTTTCATTTTCAAAGAGACTGTCAGGATTTTCTGTAGACAGTTCCTTCATTGCTGTGCAACCCCCCCCCTTTAAAAATAATAAAGTGCTTTGCTTTGTATTTTCCAAGAGAACAACGGCATTATTTCTTATATTGGAAGATATGATTTTTAGCAAGTCCTAAAATGCTTATTTGTGAGCAGTTTCTTTGTTTCATGAAGTTGCTTTCTGGAATATCTTCTTTGATTCCTTTACTCCCAAGACTTGCCACCTTTGTAAGGCTGATTAAACAGGACAGTTATCCTCTGCATGTGGAGAAAGAATTGAACTTAAAATATGCACACCATTGTATTTTTGAGGGGGTCAGGGTTATAAATGTCTGCAACAAAAATGCTTTTCTTCATTGAAATAGGTCTTTTCAACAGCTGAGCAAACCATACCAAGGGAACTGCCATTTCATCAAAGTATTGAGGTGGGAGGACTGAGTTAAATTTACCAATCAGCCTTTCTTGACCCTTGGGCTTAGCATTTCCGAATTATTTATATTCTCCTACACCTGTATTGCTGATCTCTAGATCTGCCATGAATGTGAAGGAGCCTGGAGTTTTGTTATTGTTATTGATGTTGTTGCTTTGCAGTGCTGGGGATGGAGCCCAGGACCTTGCCATGCTAGACATGTGCTCTATTGCTGAGCTAAGCATCCTAACCCTGAGCCTGCCTTTTTAAATAACACTTGACCCAACCAACATTCACTCAAGGATCATCACATCGTATTGCCTCGCGATCAGAATAAATTGATATTTCACCAATTTACTAAGTGCTTTAATTCTGTTTAGAAATAGCTTTATGATCCTTTTGGAATTTTGTTTTCCCCCTAAAACTCTTGATTTCCATGCTAAACTATAAGATTCTACTCTCTGCAACCAATAAATCCAATAAAGAGATTTTTTCATAATTATGCTTACAGCACAGGAAAGAGTCAAGTTTATAAGCATATGGTGGCTTGCCACTACCAGAAAACTGACCAACATCCAAACAGAGAAAAATAGTTAGCCAGTTCATTAATTACGTTCGTATGATCAGGTCTCCAAGATGCAGGTAATCAATATATTCTGCCTTGATTAGCCATATTGAAAGACTTGTGAAGCACTGACTTCTAATATGAAATTCAGACATACTTACAAATGCCAGTGGCTTTTATTTAGAGTCAACAATTGATGAAAAAGCTCTTACTTAAATAAATTGACTTGGAGAACAAGGATGCAAAAAGAAACATAATTCATTCATTTTATAATTGTTCCTCCCTGCTGTGGACATTAGCCTTTGGCATCTGGTCTTTAACCATAATCTATGGCTAGATACAGCCAGAGTCCCAGAGGAATTTGAAGGTGAATTCAAATTGGATAACACTGGAGAATTCCAGTTAAAACAAAGTTGACTGCAATCTAAAGCACACTGTAACATAGACAAAGGAATTGTTATTATAGATTAAATGTATGTCAAAGATATAGAAGGATTATTGTGTCTTTTTCAGATGTAATTTCATGCCTGAGAATTTACATTGAAGGAAAAATGGTCTGGATCCCATTAGCAAAGGCCCTGTTTTGCTGTCAGTTTAATTAAATGGGAACTGCTGGCAAGAGCTCTGGGGAGGTTGAGAGAAGCAATACTATTTTGTATGTTGGAACAGGAAACTGTTAGGTCTTCCAGTTTGAAAAAGATACAAAAATGAAACCTGTGATTCATTTTTGTTTACCAACTCCCTCCTAGTTTACAATGACCTTAGCGATAAATTAACTGCAATAAGTTATACATAGTGTTCAGGACAATAGCTTGATCCCAAGATATGAAATGCTAATCTCCGATGAAGAAGGTAGAACTTATTTTTATGTTCTTTTCCCCCTAAACAATGAAGTCTTCAACAAAAGTAATTGTTTCCTTTGGTTTATTTTTCTGTAAGTAGATTGAGAAGGGAGGGGGATGTTAGTTTACTTTTAAAGTGTGTGTGTGTGTGTGTGTGTGTGTGTGTGTGTGTGTGTGTATGTGTGTGTAAAACAAAAGAGAAGAAAAAAGAAAAGGGGGAAAGTAAAATAGAGACCCTGAAACAGTGATTTATCTGTTAAACGTTTGGCATCTCGCCTTTTGGCTGGAATTTTTGAGAGAAACATATTTGGTTTACTTTAATGGGCAAAGCTCTGAACTTCATTTGTAGAAAAAAAGAGCATGTTTTCTTTTCCCTTTTTCAGTTCAGTTTATTATATCCTGACATTCTGTCTTGTAATTGAATAGTAATTCTGGATTTAGAGTGCAGAAGAAGGAAATTTAAGTGGGTCCTCCTCTTCCTCCTCCTCCTTATGTTTCAGAGAAGAGAACTAGCTGATCTCAGTTTTATCTCTTCACAGCCACCCTTTGAACTGGCACCAAAACATGATTGTTTAATTTTGCTGAAACTCTGTAGCTGTTTTTGTACCTTGGACCTTACTGAGGTTGTTGATGTGTTTGTGACTATTCTAATAATGCAAAGTCAGTATGTGTTATTGGAAATTTGCAATCTCAGTTAAGAAAAAAGCTGTTAGGCAGTGAAAGTATTCTTATGTGATACTATCATGGTGAATATGTGATACTATGCATTTAGAAAAACCCATAGAACTGTACAGCATAGAAAGTATACCCTAATGTAAATTATGGATATTCTTTTTTTTTTTTTGCGGTACCGGGGATTGAACCCAGGGGCATTCTACCTCCGAGCTACACCCCCGGCCCTATTTTTTATCCTTTATTTTGAAACCAGGTCTCACGAAGTTGCAGAGGGCCTCACTAAGTAGCTGAGGCTGGCCACGAACCCGGATCCTCCGGTCTCCCAAGTACTGGGATTACAAGCGTGCGCCACCACGCCCAGCTGGATATTATTAATAATGCATCAGTATTATTTTACCAGTTACAAAAAAGTACCACACTAATACAAGATGTTAATTTTAAAGATGTTTTGCAAAAGATACTAGCACCAAAAAATAAAAAAGACATATCAGTGGCATGTATACTAAATCCAATTTTTTCCTTAACTCAGTGTAGCTATTTTAACATTACTATTAATTGAATATATTTATTATCCTCTTAAAAGATGTGTTGAGGGGGATTTAATCAGAATTACAAAAACACAAAAAGATGAGTGTATTATTTCAAAAAGGTATGAGCAAACATTTGACCCATCCAAGCACTGGAGAGTTTGAGGTTATTTTCCTTTTTTCTGTCCACATTTTTGCTTAATCTCTCTCTCTCTCTCTCTCTTTTTTTTTTTTTTTTTTTTGGTGGTACTGGGAATTGAACCCAGAGGCATTCTACCTCTGAGATACACCCCTAGCCCTATTTTATTATTTTATTTTGAAACAGGGTCTCACTACTTGCTCAAGCTGTCCTCAAACCCGTGATCCTCCTGTCTCAGCCTCCCAAGTACTGGGATTACAGACATGCGCCATCATGCCTGGCTCTTAATCTCTTTTAATTGTGCTTATTTTGCTGTAATAAATGTAATTCATGTTCATCATGTTAAGACACATACAAAGAAACAGAAAGAAAAAAATTTAAATTGCCTATAATACCATCATACCAAAATAATTAGGTTGATATTTATTGTCTATCATTCCAGGTTTTTTCTGCCTACATGCAAGTTCTTATTTTTTTTAATTACACAGTATCTCCAGTTTCATACCATGCTTCAAAAAATTACTGTGCTGTTTCACCACAGATACTCATCTGTAGCATTATCTTTATTGAGGATGCCACTGGGCTCCATGATGTAGAAGGACCTTAATTTAACTCCTCATTCCCCTGTTGTTGGGCTCTAGGTTTCTTCCCAGCTTTTGATTACATAATTATCAGGGACATTACATAACTATCACGCTCATTGAAGTTATATCATTGTTTGTATGCTGGATTGTTTTCTTGGGACAAATTCCTAGACGTGAAATTTGTAAGGTCAAAGGCCAAAGCAGAATGCCGAGGACTTTGCCAGGTTCTGGTCAACATTTTCAGTACAATTAGGAGATAGTGTATACTGAAAACCCCTCAATGCTTGGCACTGAGAAAGCCAGTTTAAAATGGATAAACTTGTCCTCAAGTTTCTAAAGGAGACGAGCAAATTTAGATATCGCCAGTCTCAGGCAGACTTGTATTAACGTGTGGAGAACACAAATATACTCAGAATTCTATCTCCAGACCTTAAACAAGGATGAAAAAATCCAACCCGAGAGCTCCTAACCATTCCCTCTCCACCTGCCAGAACCTCCCACAAATCCCTGTATTTGCACCAAGATGTCTGATAGAAGAGACTCACCCCTGCCCTTGAGAATGTTCTAGCTCCATTTTGTCATTTTGTGTGTGTGTAGGGAATGAGGCTTCTGCGTTCTCTGTGTGCACTCCCAGGTAAATAGAGGAGCCCCACATTAGAGAACTAGCCAAGTGAGAGGGGGGACGTCTGTGGAAGATGGGTTAACCTAGAATGCTGTTGCAGCCAATGAGCACTGATCCCACTGATGTCACAAGGGTGACATCAGAGGTTTCAGGTGTTTGTTATGAAATCACTCCTAACTGGACACGCTCATTTCACTCTGTGGCTTTTCTGAGTGGGACAAAACAATGATAAAGTGCTGTTTTAACAAAAATAAGGCTACATTTGTTGCTCCAGGTTCCTGAAGATCATTATTCTTAGTCACAGTTAAATGAACACACACACACACACACACACACTCCAGATGCCAGTGTGAAAAATGGGGGGCTGGGAGGGGGCTTTTAATCTTTGCTATTGATTCTCTGTGTGTACAGTTTTTATCTAAAAAGTATGGTTTGCCAGCCATTGTGGGGCTGGTCTTTAAGGTCAGTGAAATCTTTGGATGATCTTTAGGAAATAAAATGAGATATTCAGACAGCTAGTTTATTTTAATTTCTTTTCTTTTCCACTTCATGACAGAATTTCAAATAATTAGGTTGATTTATGATAACAGATAGGTTTAAGATGTAGGATGCTTTAACAGTGCAGTGCCGGTTTATTGTATCTGGCCTTATCCAATTATAAAATTGAGTTTAGTCATGTAATGATTCTCTAACTAAAGTATCAATCATGGCAAATGGACTTTTGCGATGTATATACTGTGAGGCTATTTTGGGCTTCACTCTTCCAGGCACCCCCACATCTGAATATGCTTATTTGGCTTTGCTCCTTTGCATGTACGAACACATGAAACTTTGGCTAAATTTAGCCTCCCGAGTCTAATGCACATGCTTGGTGACAGCAAAAAGGGAGGTTTTGATGACGAGCAGAATATGATAGACTAATTATTTCCGCAAGAAAATGAGCATCCTACATTATTTGTACAAATAACACTAAGTGATTATTTGGCCGTGCCATTGTAATGAAACAATAAAGATCATATTTAATTTAAAACAGTAACCCCAGGGTATTCCTTTTTATTCGGAACATTTTTGGCTACTAAAACAAATTTGATTTGATGCTATAGTTAATAACAGCATTTTAAAAGAGAGAGAGAAAAAGGGAGAGAGAGAACGGGGTGGGGTGGCGAGTCTTTCCCTCCCTTTTCATTAACTCTAGCTTTCCAGAAATCAGGATAAGGACATGTGGGACAGGAATGTTGAAATAAGTCGCCTTTGAAATAAGTCGCGTATTTCACTGTTCTTCCCATATTGTTCACATAACCGTTTATTTACAATAATTTGAGTAATCTCAGAGTTCCTCTTAAAGGCTTTTTTTGGCCTGGATAAAAAGTACAGCTTTAAGATATTTCTCCTAAAATAAATTTGAGACGGTCTCATTTATAGTCAGCAGTGCCTTGATTACTTGCAGACACACTGGAAATTTACATGCGCTTTTCTCCTTTATAAAACACTGATCTGTTCATATCATTAGTTCCCTCATGACTAGCGCTTGGCTGCTTGCCAAGAGGACTAAATCTGTAGTTGTAAATCGTGAGTTGAAATAGCAGAAAGTGGATTTGTAACTTAAAAAGTGTAAACAGTTTGGAAAATGAAGTAATTTTGGGGTATGATTGATTGCCTTGTGATTGTACTTTAAATTAGCCTGAGGTCTCAGGGGCAGATATGTGCTCTAACTGCTTATTATACATTTTTCAGTTTTCGAAGGAATAATAGCATTGTTGGTAGGCTTTTAAACAATGTATGCATCTCCTGGAGTGACCTTTTAGGAAATGAATAGTTTTATTGTGCGTCCATTACTTTGCCTGAAACAACATTTTTGAGTTATTAATTTGACTTGTTCTATAAATAAAGAATTCAAAATGCAAAGCAGCTGTGCAAGCCAGACCACAGTATATCACGTTTGTCCTTCACAACCACTGTTTGAGATGGATAATCCACAGAACAAATGGTTTCTTGGGTGATAAATTAATAATGTTTCTGGAGCCTATGGTTACCAAAGATTAGCCCTTCAATATTACAGAAGCCCAACGTTATTATTAAGAA
This sequence comes from Glis glis, assembly GCA_004027185.1. NCBI lineage: Eukaryota > Metazoa > Chordata > Mammalia > Rodentia > Gliridae > Glis > Glis glis. The sequence goes on from PVJS01022744.1 coordinate 18,533, forward strand.
GGACAGTCGATCAGCTGGCCTTCCAAAGCACTAAGAAGTAGAGTTCCATTTTCTTAAGGACTCTCAGTTCACTGAATGGCATAGACAGATAGTAGGAACTATAGCCCAGTGGGAAGTCTCTGGGCAAAACATAGCAGCTATCATGATAAAGCAGAAAGACTTGCAGTTAGAAAGCCTGAGGCTAGCCGGGCGTGATGGCACACATTTGTAATCCCAGGGCTTGGGAGGCTGAGACAGGAGGATCGCAGGTTCAAGGCCAGCCTCATCTACTTAGTGAGGCCCTTCACAACTTAGTGAGACCCTGTTTCAAAAAATAAAGAACAAAACCGGCTGGGGGTGTAGCTCGGAGGTAGAATGCCCCTGGGTTCAATCCCCAGTACCACAAAAATAAATAAATAAATAAATAAATAAATAAATAAATAAATAAATAAATAATCCCCAGTACCACAAAAATAAAATAAAATAAAAAATAAATGTGCATCATAATGTGCACTGCTGGAAAAAAATAAAGAATAAAAAGTAGGGCTGGGGGGTGTAACTTGGAGATAGAATGCCCCCTGGGTTCAATCCCCAGTACTGCAAGAAAAAGAAAGAGAGAGAGAGAGAGAGAGAGAGAGAAAGGAGGGAGGGAGGGAGGAAGGCAGGCAGGCAGGCAGGCAGGCAGGCAGGCAGGCAGGCAGGAAGGAAGGAAGGAAGGAAAGAAACGAGCAAGCCCGAGGCCAGCCGGGCATGGTGACACACGCCTATAATCCCAGTACTTGGGAGACTCAGACAGGAGGAGCATGGGTTCGAGGCCAGCCTCAGCAATTTAGTGAGACCCTCAGCAACCTAGCCAGACCCTGTTTGAAAATAAAATAGGTGTAGCTCAGAGATAGAATGTCCCTGGGTTCAGCTTCCAATAGGGAGGGCGGGTGGGCAGGAAGGCACTAAGACCAGATGTCTGCCTTGATTTATCAGCTGAGTCATCCTGGGCAAATCACTGAGTCTCTGGTCCTCTTTTTTTCCCATCAATAAAATGGGTATAAAAATTCCAACCACCTTAAATTGTTTTGAAATTCAAATGAGACAAGATGTGAAAGGGGTTTCTAAGCATAAAATTCTCTCTGCTGCATGAGTATCCTCCTTCTCCTCCTTATCATCATCACTACCACTGTGGCTATTGTGTTATAATGCTGGCTTTGGTAGGCTTTGGAAACCTTGCTTGTCAATATTAATACTGTGAATGGCTCATGGATGTATATTTTGAGCAACAGTCCCATTCCTTTACTCTTTTCTTTCATAAGGAGAAGTGTAGAAATAATTTTTGTGTGCTAACACTAGAATTCTAGTTTTTGTTCAGAGAAACAGTGCCTAATACATATCCCTTTCTTTGTATTTATTACTTCTTCCTTGTCTAACTCAACATTTCTTGGGGATTATCTTTTGTTGCCAGGTTTAGAGAGGGAAACTCAGTTCCTTTAGCATTTATTGGAGCTTTTATTACATGTCAGGCAAAACCTGTGTTAGGTACTGGGGTACAATGGTAAAAGGAATGAGTAGTCTTTGCTTGCAAATGTCCAAGCCTGCAGGTAGCACTTGCCAATAGAACTTTTCTTGATTTATGGAAATGTCCTGTATCTGTGTATCCCAATAAGGTCCAACTCTGTGTGGCTATTGACCACCTGAAATGTGGTTAGTGTGACTGAGAAATAGAATTTGTATTTTTTTAGATTTCTATTTAATTTTAATTAATTTAACTTTAATTGTCACATGCAGCTAGCAGTTACTGTTTTGGACAGCCCAGCTCCAGAGTAAAGATTCGCTACCTTAATTGCCAAGTTGGAAGGTAAAGCTATTTTGTAAGCACATGGAAACCAAATTACCCTGTTCTCCTTAGTGAAGCACAATGCCAAAGCTTGAAAAATTAGTGTTTGAAGAGTGCCAATGGGGGCCAGGCGTTGGTGGCTCATGCCTGTAATCCCAGTACTTGGGAAGTTGAGACAGGAGGATTGCAGGTTTGAGACCAGCCTCAGCAACTTAGTGAGACTCTTAGCAACCTAGTGAGACCCTGTTTCAAAACAAAAAATAAAATTGGGTTGGGGTATAGCTAGGAGGTAGAATGCCTCTGAGTTCAATCCCCAGTACCTCCCCCCCACATACACACACAAGAATGCCAATGGGGAACAAAAATGAATGGTTGCTTTTAAGTGTATATGTTGTTGAAACAGGAAACTGGTACGTACTGATGGAGAAAATGAATAAAATACTCAAACAGTACCTGAACCCTGGTGAGCAGGCAGAGCAGGGAGGAAGCTCCAGCCCATCCATCTTTAGAGTGTCCATGGGGTGAGTGGGAGGCAGTTGGGGGGCATTGATGCCCACTGACATACTTACAGGATTTACAAAAGTTGAACTACAGAGTAAATACCTTCCTGCACATAAGACCTTAAATTATGCAGTACTTCACATTCTCCTTTTGAGTTATCCAAATTCAGTTGAGTCCATGGGACAGAAACTTCCAAAGGTGGGAGTTGCAGCCCACCAAGACTTGAATATACTGTCATCAGTAGAATGCCACATGAGACCAGAGTGTGGGGGTCTGTTCCTGGGAGACACTATCTCCAAACCTCTGCACCATCAGATAGTGGTACATCTTTGGGAGCCATCGGGCTTCCTTAAAGTCCTTTCTTATTTCCTACATGACTGAGTTTCTTCTGGGAGAGGAAGCAGCTTTTGGCATAGTGGGACAGTTATTTAAATACTTGTGGTGAAAAATCTAATATTAGAGTAGGAAGAGAGGGACTTTAGACATCATGGAATCCAATCTGCTTATTTTGTTTTTATTTTTTAAATTCCACATTCCTGATGAGCAGTGTAGATCCTACAGAGGATTTCACAACCAAGAGTAGCTGGGAGAGATGGAGGAGTGGTGGGTTTACATTCTGCTTGCTCTACACAGAGGACTGTCATCATTCCCACCCAGTGTTTCTCCTGTTCCCCTGTCTCTTCAACCAACCACTGACTGCAGGTCTCCCCTCCAGCGTCCTCCCATGTGGAGCCCCTCTTTTTCAGAGCAACACTGCTGGTACCCAGGCCCTCCAAATTTGCTTTTCCAGATCCAGGCCCTCAGCAAACAAGGGGCCCACCCTTCATCCAGGAGCCGCACAGGTGCAATGCCTAGGACCCACAATACTTTTGAAGACCCCCAAGAATACTTTTATATCTTTTAATCACAAGAAGCCAGGCATAGTGTTGCATGCCTGTAATCCCACTACTTGGGAGGCTGAGACAGGAAGATCACAGGCCAGCCTCAGCAACTTAGTGAGACCCTGTTTCAAAATAAAAAATTAAAAAGGGCTGGGGTGTAGCATGGAGGTAGAATGCCCCTGGGTTCAATCCCCAGCATACCCCCACACACACACACAAATTAAAATCAGAAGAAAATATAATGACTTTTTCAGTCAAAGAAAATGTTTTACTAGATAATATTGGCATATTTGTTTTGTTGCTGTTAGTTCATGTCTTTTATTAACTCATAACTAAGACCTGATGACCTGTCTTCTGATTTGTTGAAGCAGGAAGGCCACACTAATGTCTGCCTAAGTGGCTGGCCAGAAAAACAGTAGTAGCATCAGAAGGACACTCCTGAGGAGGTGACCAGTTTTGCCATTCTCACCCTCCTGATGGTGTTCCATGACAGCCAGCCAACCCCCATTCTCTTACACTTGTTCTTCCAGGGAGGGGCGGCAGCCTCCTTTCTTCCTTTCCTTTGCACCACCACAAGGTCTCAACACAAGGCGAAGCGCGGACTCCTCTGGAATGTTGTAGTCAACACATGTTCATCTTCCAGTTCTTGCCAGAAAAGGTCATTCTTTGCCAATCAGAAATAATTCCTTCTGTTTCCTGGATCTTGGCCTTTACATGTGCTGTTGTATCCCAGGGCTCAACTTCTAGAGTGATGATCTTCCTGTAAGGTTTATCCAAAAATCTGCATCTTGGAGGTGTCTGCAAAGATGGCAGATGGGAAAAGAAGATCCCTTAGCTGGCCACTGGTTTTTCCTGGTGCCCCTGCCGAAGGCCCTGCACAGAATGTCTGGCTCTGTATATTTGTCTTTCCACCAAGGCAGCCCTAATATGAAATTTTCAGTATGTTTCTCTGGAGGACGGGGCCCAGGAAGACAAAGGTACCTGGGGTCCATGGAAGTCACAGTGTGAGTGGCCTTTCCCTGGTCCCACTTTCCTGGAAGGCAAGCCCTGGCATTTCACAGGGCAAGAGGCTGAAGCCCAGGCTAGGCGGAGCTTGCACACCCATGGCTACAAAGTACAGGGCTCACAGCTCCCCTCTGTCCTCTGCTTCTTTGTAGGACATCACTGCAATTTCTGCCTAAAACGATTTATTCCAGGGCTGATTTTTCCCTACTGTAATGTAATTGTACTTTAATCAATACAAAATTTCCTGTGGAACAACTGGGAGGGGAGAGGAGGAAAGAAGCCCAACGAATGTGAATTGTTGTTTATTTGTCTCTCTTAAACAATGTTTCACGTTAAACCAGCTGCAAATGAAATGAATCGTATTATAACCATCTTGGAAAAAATAGCTGCTGAGCTCATAAATTCATCGAGCTTCCTGGTTCCAAAGGCCTCTCCTAAAATAATATTAAGTGTTCCTGCACTCTGTAAATACAGGCCTTCACTTAGTGGACTGGGAAGGAATTACAATTGCAAAACCAGGCTGGGGCCCTCCCCTGTGTCCTCCCAGGTCGGAGGTTTTGTACTGATCCTGAACAAGAACGGGGAGAGTCATGGCTTCCTAGGACAGTGACTCTGGACCCGGGTCCCAAATGTCATTGCTCAGCTAGCAGGTCGCTCCTCTGAGCATCTCGCCAGCACAGCACGCAGCTCCTTTCTTAGCCTGTTTCAGCACCTTCTCCAGTGTGTCATCAGTTTATCGTGGCACAGGTTTATCTCAGAACTTGCAAGCAGTTGGCTGCGATCTCTGGTCTTTGGACTCAGGCAGACCTGGGTTCCAGAGTGACGTTGAACAAGGTGTGTATAATCTCTCTAAGCCTCGATTTTCTCGTCTGTAAAATGGAAACAGTAAATATACCCCTCATGGGATAGCTGCCATGAGTGAATACTCACTCAGAGCTTAGCACTTGCCTGACTGTAGTGCATGTTCAGTACCAGGCATATTCTATCAGGACAGTGTTCGATACCTGAACACTGGCAGGTAGCCTGAGGATTCCTGTTTCTGGTTGTTGTTTTCTCTAGTTTGGCACAAAGCATTGCGATGACTCCAGTGTTAATCAACATCAGGAAGGGTATCTGGCATTTTGCAAACTGGACCATATCTTACCTGTGCAGGTGTATGAGATCTTCTCAGAGAAATGTTTCCAAGTCGGTTGCACTTGAGTGTTGTCAGAGATGAAGCAAGTTCATCAAGTTTAAGATCCCGAAGCCTTCGATGTGTTTCCCTCCGTGCAGGTCTCTTCACACCTGTCTGTTAAATTCTTATTGGGTATATGAGGATGCATGAAGCAGAAAAGAATCACTTGAGCTGAGTGTTACTAAACTCCATTATCCTTCTGTCAGATGGCCACAGCGCCAGAGACGTCAGCCCTCGGCAACCTGAGTTTCTGAAGGGTTTCGATACCTGTTTTCCTATACATGCTTGTTGGAAGCAAATGGCATCTTCAACTGCTTTTCTCTTCGCAGGTTTAGAAATCAACATAATGAGACACTTTCAACAAAATGTAATCATTCTCACTTCTGCATGTGCTGGGAGAAGCAGCATCACAGGGGGCAAGCTGGGGTGACGTCGAGCTGGTGATTTTCACACAAATGCGCATCCTTACTGTGTATTCTGACTTGTCACAGCATCCCATATAGATGGGTTTTTGTGTCTGTACTAAGGAAATTATACTCCAGAAGAATTAAGAGGATTGGTATTTCAAGGTGATTTTTGAAAGAAGCAGAAACCTCAGACCAAGCAGAATTGCTGGACCAGCTCTCTCCCTTTGTCTGAGCAAACGTGTCCTCAGGCTCATGTCTGGAGAAAGACCATTCCCCAGTTGACAGGAAGGCTCTGTGGAGGTAGAAACATAAGGCTCTGTTTAATTATGAGGATTTGCGAGGCCAATGGAGTCATTTTGTCTTTTACAACAGGGATGGATTTACATATTACATATCAGTTCTGAATTTAAATATATATGTAGATATATATTTCGCCTGGCATGGTGGCACATACCTGTAATCCCAGTACTTGGATGGCTGAGACAGGAGGATCGCAGGTTTGAGGCCAGCCTCAGCAACTTAGCAAAACCCTCAACAACTTGGTGAGACCCTGTCTCAAAATAAAATAGGGCTGGATACATATATAATCTCCATATAAAGCATAAATAGATCGATGATAGATAAATAGATAGATAAATAGATGTGGTTTTCAAGAATGTATGACCAAAGAAAAAAGAATCATCTCATTTCTTCTAGCAGAGAAGACATGGTCCCTGTGTGGTTCCTCACAAAGGCGTAACTCAGAGCATTCTAACCTAGATGTCATATGGAGGGTAATTTTACTGTAAGAGTTTCTTCCGCTAACCTTTGCAGGAGAATATTTGTCCCAGTTGTGAGACCCTACCCCATTGGATCAACGCAAGAGGAGATTTGGTCAGCCTTTGGAAATGGCAGCATTGGAAGCTCCTTGATCTTACTCTCCTTATTCTACATAAGAGGATACGATTTGACTTCCAGACTTCAAACACAAACATAGCTATAATAAGAACCACCCAAGGTTGTAAATTATATTGCTTATTAGTTTAGAAGCCGGCTCTCTGAACAAAAGAGCAAAAATGACTTAAAGTTATTGGATTGATTGGTAAATGGAGGGACCTGATGGATCTCAGAGCTTCTTTTCCCACTGCTTACAGTCATGTGTTGAGGCTCCTTCAGACACTGGTCCTGTGTATCTCTGACTGAATCCCTGAAATAACTGTTGTTGAAAGTCCTCTACATTTCAAGATTTGTTACTAGATCAAGAAAAGGGTGTTTGGGGTCTCCCACTTGGCTTGAAATAAGGACCTGAAAGCTTAACAGTCAATAAAAAGAAAGATGGGGAAGATGAATGCTAATTTTAGGAAAGCCCAGAGCTCAGTCTCCTCATCCAAGCCCAGCCCTTCCTTCTCCTGTTTAGAATTGAAGAATTGCAATAACTTTGCCTTACAAGGATGAGAGAGAGAGGTGATTTTTTTTTCTTCTTCTTCAGTCAGAGAAGGAGACAAACATGGAATTTTTGTAACATGTAATATTTGCTGGTATTTAAGTATACTTTGGTGGTATCTTGGCTGGCGTTCAGAGGCTGTTGAAATCATTTTGATTGTGAAGAGTGGCTAAGTGGAGCTGTTAAATTGTGCTTTGTGAATTACATTTAGCTACAAAGTATCAGCTCAGTCTGCCTAGTGAATGATCACACCTATTATCTGGATGTTCTCCTTCCACATCCCACCTGGGGGAAAAAAATCAAATTGGGTTTGAATTTCAGTCCAGGCAAAATATATTAGTAATATCCTTCATCATTAAATGAGACCTCGGCAGCTAACGTGCACCATGTTTGAAGCTCTGGCCCCGTTGAAGATGTGGCAAGCCAAGTGCCAGAAATAAAAATGAAAAAGGACACGTTTGAATTGTAGGCAAGGCTGTTGATGTAATCTGACTTTCTTCTGCATGAACCTGCTCGTAATCTGAATTAGTTTTTTAAATCTCCTATTGCACTGACCACAGCTTTTGAAATTTCAAACCGGAAGATGAAATTTAAAAATACATCTTTTTAGGAGTGGGGTCATAAATACCTGCTGAGTGCTGCGCTCCATGGTGTGTGTGACATTTTGATTCTTCACCTCTCGGGCTCTGTTGCTCCTTTTGGAGCCACCAATGCCTCCTTTCACCTGGAGTCTCCTTTGCTCTCTTCTCCATCTCTGGAATATAAGACAGAACTCTATTCACTAGTGTAGACCCACAGCTGAACACAGTGTGCAGCCGGAAGTAAGAAACCAAGTGAAGTTTTTTGAATGAATGACTGACGCATAAGATATTACTCTTGTGTATCTAGTTCATCAGATCTGCATTACCTTCCTGGGATCTCGGCTTTGAGCTGTAGCTCTCTTTCTGTATCCTGCACTCTGAGTGCCTTTGGGATGAAGTGGAAACCCACTGCACGGCCCCTGAGGCTCCCTGGGGACTGGAGATACTATTCTCTGCTTCTGTGGTGGCGGCAGCAGGCAGACCTGGGCACTGGGTTCAGGTCTATTCTCCAGCCCTCCAAGGTGGTGTGACTGTTTGCAAGTCACTTAATCTCTTTTCTGCATCAGTTTCCCCATCTGAACAATGGGACTAGTCATAATAACTTCCACTATAGCATTTGTCTAAAGGAAGTCGGAGAATGTGTTCAGTGACAGGCACCAGAAGGCTAGCAAGTGCTGGTACCTTTATTTACCTGGAGAGATTCTATGTATCTTTGAAGACAGCTAGAGCTTTCTCTGTGCTGTGCAGACTTTCTTGATGTTTATTGGTACCAAGTCTCTGCCTCTTCTGCTGTGACTCTTGTCAAGGTACTTATTTGTGCATCTGTCCACATGCTGCACCCTCTGCTAGGCTGAAGAGAGAATGGTGACTCTTTGGTCTTTGTCCTCCTGCCACCTACTGCTCCCTAACCCACACGAGGTGCTCCTCGGGGTCTGAGCAGTCACTGGGTGGATGGCCGTTTCCACATTGAACACTGTCATGTCGGTGATGTAAAAGGTGTATGTGTGATGAGGATCCAGTGGTTTGTGGGTCTTTATCCTGGGATCCAAACAGGGGAGGTAGTAGAGCAAAGTAACACCATTGGCTTCACCAAGCCGAAGTGTGCTTCAAAGGGTGACAGGTGGAGATGTCTGCGGGTGAAGGTGTTTTGTGCAGTGATCATCTCTGTTTGAGATGATCTTACACATAAGGCAAAACCAAGTTTTACTTGAACACAAGACTAGATGCAACCTTTAATGATACACCATGAAACCAGAAGTTTGTTTCTCATCAGTTTGTAAAATCATGAGGATTCCAAAGCCACCAGCCGACCAGAAGGTCTGTAAGAGTTGACTGGCAATATGGAGAATTTACCAGAGCCCTTCTTAGCGGTTCAGATTCACACAGAGGGGTGCTGGAATGTAAGGAGAACAGTGCGGAACTGAGTACAGATGGCCTGCCCCTGCCATTCACGGGGTGACCTTGGGCAAGTCTCTCTCCCCATTGAGATTCCACAGCCTGCTGTGTAAAATGGGTAATATTCTTTACAGATCTTGAGGGAGATTCTGGGTGGATTAAGTGAATCTCAGTATGTGAAGGGGCTTCACATACTCTGGAATGTTTTAGATGAGTGATTACACTGTTTAGTAAACCATTGTAATTATTCAGTGTTAAGCAGAGTGTGTACAACTCAGCTCTTTCCATACTGAGGCTCCCTTTCCCCACACAGTGGTTGGTAAGGTGCTGCCTTCTTGGCACACTGGCCTGCTGGATCTTCTGTTGGCTGAACTAAGCAGAAGCCAGGCTGCAAGGGAGCCCAGTGATATACATTTGAGGGCTCACAGAGCAAGGTAGAGCATAGGTAACGGATGTGGGGAGCGTGTGAGAGCAGAATTCACCAACCTGAATATCCAGAAAAAAATACCAACATTAATTGAAAGTTTATCACACACTTCACTTGTTTCTGGGTATTAGGGATTCAGATGCACTGAAGATTTAGTCCCTGTCCTTCAAAGAACTCATAGTCTTCAAAGGAGAGCCCAACACAAGCAAATAAGTACAGTCACATGTCAACAGAGTAACTATATTAAGAATTAAGCTGATAACCAATGATCCAAATAGCAGATTTCTGGGAGCAATAATACAGTCTCTAGAACAAGGGCCAGCTAAGCCAGATAGTAAGCATTTTAGACTTGTGGGCCATAAGGTGTCTTTAGCAACTACACAACTTTGTAACTACGCAAGTGTGCTGTTGGAATGCAAAAGTAGTCACAGACCATATGCAAATGAATGGACGTGGCTGTGTTGCAATAAAACTTTATTTATAAAAAACAGCATCAGGCCAGATTTGGCTCACAGTGCTAACCCTTACAGATGTAAACAATCTCACAGAAATCTAAGCGATACCCAGAACAGGACCCCATAGCACTGAGAACTCATGGTAGGAAACCACAGAATTATAACTGGAATGAATATATGGGTGACCAGCAATTTGTTTATTGTGTATTTTGTGAGAAAAGGTAAGAAGGACTGGATATTAGCAATTGGGGCAAGGACATTTGCTGTAGAAATGGTTTTCAGAAGATGGTAGATATTATTGGAAATGTGGATAAAGCAGATTCCTCCTCCTCCTCCATCTCATATCAGTTTATTCAGTACTAAAACTGTACAAAAAGGAAGGGAAACAGAGCATATCTGTATCATCAGCTTTCAGCGATGTTCTTCCGCGGTGTCCTGCGAGCACACATTAGAAGGTGCTGGAGTTTTTATATGACTGTGTTGCCGTGAGATTGAAGAGTGGTTTCAGTTTCCAGTAGGTTTTATAAGTGTCTCCTTTGGGTGTTAAACTAATTCTAGTATTGCACACACTAGAAAAAGAGAAAGAAAGAAAATTCCCCTTTTGAACAACTGATGCTCTCCTGGCCTCATGACAGAAAGCGGAGCAGATGGTTTGTGGCAGTGGCACCAGGTGAACTTATAGCTAGTTAGCACAAGAAAAGAGGTACAACCCAGAGGAGAGGTAGAGCCCTAGCCAGGTTTTATAGTGGAAGCTTTTTTTAAAAAAGTTATTATTTTACTTTCACTTGATATTTATCATATCATTCACCAGAAGCCAAAGGTGGCAAGCAAGGATCTCTACTAGAATAGCAACACTAGTGTCATTGTTTGGCTTTTGTTGGGGACTTGGGTGTCAAACTCCACTCCAGTGGCTTCTCCTCCAGTTGTGCTTTTGAATCTCTTTTTCCTGGAGTCACAAACTGAAAAGACAGCTTGGGGAACACGTCATGTACCCAGTACAGCCCCATTTCTCCCAGGGTCCTCTTCAGCCCCAGGTAGTCTAACACAGTGGTCTTCAGATTTCTTCTTTGGTGACCTCTTTTAAGCTTTGTCTCCAATATGGTAGCCACCAGCCACATGTGGCTATTAAGCCCTTGAAATGTGGCTCATCCACACCAGATTTCAAGCACTTAGTATGTAGAAAATAATGTATGCTATATCACTAATAATTTTTTTGTTGATCACATATTGAGATATATATTGGTCAATCCCCATCACTACAAAAAATAAAGACAAAAAGAGAAAAAGAAATTATATTTTGGATATTTTGGATAAAATAGATAAATTATCGGGGTCAGATGAAATCTTAGAGTAGTTTTGATTTGCATCTCCCTGGTTGCTAATGATGTTGAACATTTTTTCATGTATCTATTGGCCATTTGTATCTCTTCTTTCGTGAAGTGTCTATTCATTTCAGTTACCCACTTCTTGATCGGGTTGTTTGTTTTCTTAGTGTAAAGTCTTTTAAGTTCTTTGTATATCCTAGATATTAGACCTCTGTCAGAGGGATAGCTTGCAAAGATCTTTTCCCATTCCATAGGCTTTCTCTTTAAGCTCTTGATGGTTTCCTTTGATGAGCAGAAGCTTTGTAGTTTAATGCTATCCCACTTATTAATTCT
>PVJS01022745.1:0-13177 GCA_004027185.1 Glis glis
CTTCTTTTTTTGTGATTGGCTAATCTCACTTAACATAATGTTCTCCAGATCTTTCCATTTTCTTGCGAATGCTGTTATTTTGTTCTTCTTTATTGCTGAGTAGAATTCCATTGTGTGTATTTCCCATAATTTTGTAATCCATTCTTCTGTTGATGGACATCTAGGTTGGTTCCATAATTTGGCCACTGTGAATTGTGTCTTTTTTTAACCTCGTAATGTCTTACTTATTTTGCTGCTTAACTTTTAAAACCTTTTACTTTTGAAAAGAAATCTTAATTTTTCCTAATCTGAATTTTGTTAAATAGGAAAAACTATTAAGAATTATTATTATTATTATTAAATTTTTTTTATAAGGAAACCAAGGAACAGAGACGGTCGGTCAGTGAGTTTGCTGAGGCCAAACAATGACAGAAACACTGGACACAAAGCATGGGGTATTCACAACGTGACACATTAGCATGGCTTCTTTTCCGATTATAGCTTCAAACCAACATTTTCTGCAGCCGGATGGCATTGCATATGTGTTTGACATATACCATAAATCTCTTGTTCAGAACTCAGAAATAGTGCTTTCTTTTCCCCACTTCTCTCCCTTTAATTTTTGTGGCGATGGAGAAAGAATTAGAAATCAGACTGGATAAGGCCATTTGGGCCTCAGGAAACAAGTCAATTGTTTGTGTTTACTTCACTCCTGAGATTTTCTGAGGCTTGTTACACACCACCTGGAAGAGAGGAGCATCCATGGACCATCTCATCTCTGACTCAGTCAGCCATCTGGGTGTTGAGACTATTTCCATGGCTTCCAATTCGTCAATGCTTGAAAACATTTACTACGGAAAGGATCTCTGGCTCAGGGAAGACATTTGTCTAATTCAGCAACAGCACTTTACACTGCATTTCCAGATTATGCCTCTCCTTGAAAATGATCTATTACAGGAGCAGTTTATAAAATTAAACACTTGTCATTATGCAATGCAAAATTCATGAAGCAACCAAATGTCAGGGATCTACATACTTAAAAGATGGGAGCTTTAGCATTTCTTCCTTGGCAGGGATTCTGAGCAGTAAAAGGCCCAGAGAAAAACATAGCTAATCACAGAGCTGTTTTGGAATGGACTAAATCATTCCTTTTTTGGGGGAGACTGTAAGACTAAGAGACCTTATTTTCCTAGTGGAAAAATAATTATCTATTCAATGATTATTTACTGAATATCAACTATGTGCCAGTTAGTGTGCAAAGTAGTAGGATGACATCGAAGGGTATCAGCAATGTTCTGGCTCTTGTGGCATTGACATTCTAGTGAGGGGCAGGGTGGGAGAGGCAGGCAATAAACAAGTAAATGAATGAATGAGAAAATGATACTTTGACACACAAAATTCCCTCCCTACCCATCAGCACTATTTTGTTTTCTGTCAGAAAGGAGAGCTATCCTCTCCAACTATAGAAGCTTTTTTTAAATTGCTGGGGCCAAATGAATAGTTAATACTGAGCAATTTTGGGATGCAGAATACCAGATTAGGTACAGATACAATGGAATACCGCAGGGTGAAAAATAAAACTAGCTGTCTGAAAGGAACTTTCCTTTAAAGAAATCCAAACTGAAGGTCATGCTGTTGGGACCCTAAATTGTGCTGTCTCCCATTACAACTTCCCTTCTAGTTCTGGAGGATAGAGGAATACACATCGCAAGGTTTGGCCCATAATAGATACAGGAGCATTAGGCAACTTAAGCCATTGCCCAGGGACTGAAATATCCATCTTGTTTAAGCTCATGAAGAACACTCCTTGCTAGAGGGACCAGTGGCTTGCAAGTTTACCTTTCAAGGCTTCTTCATTGGGAACTATGTCCAGTGATCATGGTGATTCCTCTTGGTGTCTTCTCTAATAGCTTGATACATATGAATATGCTAATTCTATGAGTGCTCCATTGTCCATTCTCATACCACGCTCACCAGCTTGCCTCAAAGTTGCAATTATGTCATGACATTTAGACCTGGCTGCTTTGGCACAGCCATTTTGATGCCAGGAAATTGTCAACTTGGGAACATGACTTTGACATACTATTAGTATCTGACTTTCAATGTTTTAAAATATGCATCACAGTGAGAGCTAAGGGTATAGTAAGGGTCGGGACATTGGTTTCACATGTTAATTAGTAATGACACAACAAAGAAAATAGTGGTTTTATACACGGAGAATGCCATTTTGGTGTCAAAACAGCTACATCAGAATGATTGTCAAAATGGATGCGTCAAGTCACGCTGTCAAAAAGTTCCTCTTGGATTGCCCTCTTACTTCATCTTCATTGCTCAGCTAGGGCATGATAGAGGGACCCTATGCTAGGGAACTTGATAAGCTAAAAAGGACATGGGGATCCAGCCTCAGCATCAAGCCATGTGAATCGGATATGTGGCTCCCCCATGAGGCATAACTCCTTACACCTGTGCCAGAAAGCAACTGCTGCTGGGAATCTGGAGGCCACAAATGATGGCCTGTTGGCAGTCTTTTCACAAGAATCTATGTTTACCTCAAAACAAGAGCATTGAGGGAAGATAGAGCAGAGGAGAAATCAGGCTCAGATGTGATCCATTTTAGATTGCCATCAGGCCCATGTGCGTTTTGAGAGATTAATAAGACCTAGTTTTTGGAAAGAGTAAATGAGTCATTTCAGAGGAAAAGCATGCGGTGTGCAAAATATTCCAAAAAGATGAATTTGACTGGAACTTGGGACATATATTCAGGGAGTAAGTGGAAGAAAAGACATAGTTGGAGGAGGGACTTGAGTGTCTGAGGTTACAGAAATTAGATGTAATACTGAGAGGCGATAGAAACCATTACAGCTTTTCACAGGTGATTTGCATGACAGCAAAGTGGGTGAAAGACTACCCAAGCTTCTTTTTGAGATGAACTGGGACAGGGGTGGAATTAGAAGCCAGAAGTGCTGCTCTGGGAATCACTTTGCAGCACAGGTCTAGAGCAGAGAGGATTTAAATTCACTGTACACCGGCTTCAGATGTGGAAATGAAGATGCATATGTGAAAAAAATCAAGAAGAAGGGATTTGCAAGACTTGGGAAAAGTTAAATATTGGGGGTAAAAAAAGATAAACCCAAAATGCATCTAAAGAACTGAGCTTAGCTGGAGATTGGGCATGTTGCTGCCATTGATATATTGGACAGATTTAGGCATGTCTGTTCCAGGATGAGAGTCATAAGCCCAAACTTTGCTATCATAGTGTTGATGGGATAACCAAGAGCTATCCTGTTGCAAAGATAAATGGTGGTATGCATCTGGAAACAGGTTGAAAAGTCACAGTAAAATGGAAGATTTGGGGACTATCAATGTAGAAGTGGAATCGGGTAAGCAAATCATCTTTATCATTACCACCATTATCACGAAATGTGTGGACAAAATCCAAGTTTACCAAAGTCCCCATAAAGAAAGGCAAGAAATCGATGAAAAGTGGAAAACAATGAGGTAGTCAAAACACAGAATAAGTGAGCAGAATGAAGAGTGCTCCAAGAGAAAGATGTGGCCAGGGGGCACGATGAAGCCAAGAATTCATGAAGAGGAAGTGGAATTTGACCATCTGGAGAGGCTGTCTTCCTTTTAAGAAACTCATGCTTTTATAGAAAGGTTATGTAGAGGGTGGCTGGAGAAGTGGAGGTTGTTATAAACCATGTTTGAAAAGGACAGAATCAGCCTGGCTCAGTGGCCCACGCCTGTAATCTCAGTACTTTGGAGGTTGAGACAGGAGGATTGCATGTTGGAGGTCAGCCTCAACAATTTAGATCCTCAGCAACTTAGAGAGACTGTTTCACAATAATAAATACAAAAGGGTTGGGGGTGTAGCGCAGAGGTAGAATGCCCCTGGGTCAATCCAGACAGAATCAGAGTTGGAAGGAACTTAGAGATCTACAGATCCTCTATTCTGACTTTCTCCCATTTCAGGTATCACGGCTGGGAACCGCAGCCTAACAGGTACTCACTCGGTGGAAGGCCTCTCTCTTGTCAGGCAGTCCATTCCATATTTGGACAATAGCACACTGGGTTAGTGAGCTCTCCACTTCATTGAGACAAAATATGAAAAGAAAAAACTGCAGGAGGTAGAAATTTGCTGGGAGCAGGAACGTACAAAAAGATCAAGTTCTTGTACTTATCTAGAAGAGAAGCTTGTACATTGTTAGAGGAAAAGGAAAAGAAGCACTACTAAGAAAGGGTTAAAGAATCTAGAGATGAAAAGGATGGCACAGATTCGGAAAGGCCAGAGGCAGGGAGCGATCTGAGACCCAGAGGGAAAGGCGATTTTCCTTTTATTTATCCACCCACTAACAAGTGCCTGATATGGTGCTTTTAAGCATAGCGTGTGTGCCATAAAAAGACGTGCTGATTGATTAACTGGGGAGAAGAAAGATATTTTTGAGATCCAGGAAAAGATAAAGGGAGGGATTCAGAGGCAGAACTAGGATCTAACTAATGATACAAATCATGGGAGCTGAGGAGCAAGAGAAAATTCAGAAGCTTCCCTTTTGGCCAAAGAAAATGGCTGCTGCTATAGCCAATTTGAAAGCGAATTTTTTTTTTTTTAAAGCTGTCTGACTCCTTTTGTACCTTCTATCCAAACTGAAGTAATAGGCAAGGCATTCAGATCAAACTGTCCCTCCAGGAGGAAGAGACTTGCCAAGCGATCCTCGGCCAGATGGGCGCTGGGGAAAGAAGCTCTGAGGGGCATTTTGCTTGCCCAGTGGGTTTGGATTGAAACCAGGTGCCTCCAGGGTAGAAGGCCAGAGCTTTGCCAGTCAAGAGCAGAGATGGAAGCTGCCGTTGTGTGAAAACAAGTGAAGTTGCTTGGTTCCCGAGAATGTGGTCCAAGTGTCATAAATGCATCTGTTTAATAATGCATATCAGTATCTGTTCCAGAATGTGGGCGCCTCGCGCTGCCATTGTTTCCTGTTTCCAGAAAAACGAACCAGCCCGTGTCTGCGCAAAAGCACTAGATGGCAGCATAGGACATCTATTCGATGGTCTCTCACCACAGGCTGCTGGAATTTTGACAGATACAAAACGGTACCTGTGGTTTTGTGTATAAAACTGGTATAACTGTTTGTACATTTAAAAAATGTAACAATAAATTAAACATAAGGGAAAGGGGTTGCTAATAAATACAGTGTTAGACTGCATTTTTGTATACCAGGTGACAAGCTTGGGCATTCAAACCTGATTTGTGTAGGGGATGGGCAGTCTGGGAAGCAGGTTGGAGGAGCTGCGAAATATACATGCTGGGTGGTTATAGCTTCCTCGAGGGTTGTTGTTGATTTACCCATATGTCTGTGTGCATTACACAGAGGTGAAAATTTAGGGAAGTGAGGGGTACGATATGTCTGAAAGTCTGGTTACAGGGGATTCTAGAAGGAAAGCACTGTTCTGTGATTCCCTAACTCACTGTTTTGATGGGTGGAAGGTGAAAGTGTGAGCTCATTATATTTGTTTTCCTTAAAGACACACAAATCATGCCTCTTCATTCTCTTAACCATTTAGAAAGTGGGCCGCCTCAGCCTGCACGCTTCCTAGCCTAGAGGATGAGGCTCGGTACATTCTGTCATCTTTTCTCTTCGGTCTGGGTTGATTCGTTTTCTTGGCTAGGGCAAGCTGCTGTCTGAGACACCAAGGACATGGGTTTGATTCCAGCAAGGGACAATTGTTGTTCCATGGAGAGGACAACAAAAACATTTCCACGGCTCTACCTGGCTCACCTGACCGCACAAAGATTCTTTGCGACTCCTAGATAAACAACTCAAAGCATAAATCTTATCAAGATGTTCAGAAGCATTATCTTTTTAGTCATTCTTTGATTCAACAAGCCTTTATTATCTTCTATGTGCCAAGCATTGTACTGGACAATGAAAGAGATCTAAAAAATAAAAATAGAACAAACACCAAAGCAGTGTATAACACAATACACATCTCCTTTATTACAAAAGCAATGATGATGATGATAATGATAATAATAATAATAATGGTTACTAGTATAATCTTTTATAGTGCACGGCACATTTGTACCACAACATCTTTTTTAGTTCACACAATAACCTGACATTTGGATCTTTTTTTTAATGGGTGAGAAACTGAAGTTCAGGAATAATTAGTAATTTTCCTAAGATTATAGTCAATATGGGACTTTTGACTCCAGTTCTTATAATCTCCCATATGCTATACAAAATAAAGAAAATCCTTCATATTTTATAGTGTGCAAAGTTTTTCTCTGAAAACATCTTAAGTCTCAAAAATCTCAATAAAATATTTGAATTCAAGGGCTGTGTGATTATTTACTTAGTATATAAATAAAGTTTAGAAATACAGTGTTCTACTAACTGTGGGATAAGAACCTGTAAGGTGTTAAGGAAGAAGATTCCACATTGGTTTGTTATTTTATTGCTTGTTCCAAAATAGGATAAATAATCTTTTCAATAGCATTTTTTTAGAGCAGGGATATGAATTTCTTCTGGAGAAGGAAAGAATGTTTTCCAGATTTTATTTCTTTACTTTAAATACCTGCCTCATTTCTCTCCTTGTTTTTCCTGGGTTTCCATATTTTGCTCCGTATAGGATACCCATCTCTCTGCAGAACACCTGGCTTCTCACTTACTTGTTGAATGAAGAGAGTAAATGTGAGTAGAGTCTCCATCTATTGCCTTCGCTTGGTCCAGCAGGAGCCAATCTTCTGCCTCGTTCCAGAGGAACTCTTGGTTTTAAGATCAGAACTTAAATCCTATTTAGTAAACAATGCTGCCCCTACCTTTCCTTTATAGTGTGCAGTCTGTTGCCACACAATGTGGCACCGCTTTCTGGGTTTTGTTGCTCTGTTCTCTGCTTGTTTTATGTGGGCAAGCCATGTTCCCAGCCAAGAGTATCAGGCCTGGGAGGGCAGTGCGTGTCACCACGTCCTATCAGCTTACTTGCTTCTCACGACGTGTCTATCTAAATCTAAATTCTGTGTGGTCATGCCTTTCGGAGGTGGCACATTCCAGTCCAGGCCCATCGACAGGCACTTGGAGATGCTATCTGGAGGGAGTTCTGCACAGGTGAAAGCATCCTGCTTCAATGTGGGCATTCAAAGCCAACAAAGACGCTGTGTTGCTTTATTCCGGGAGGGAGGCTGCCGATTACCCATTTGAGTGATCCAGGCCCATCATCTCTTTTTGAGCCAGTCACAAAGGGCCAGTTGTAAACAACCGCTGTCCAGATTGGATCATATTACCCAGGAGATGAGCAAATGCCAGCTAGAGTCTCTGCTAGAGTCTGGAATGCTTAAAACACAGTCTGTGATGTAAATCAGAAGCAAAGACTATTTAAAAAAAGGCTAATTTCTTCTTAATTAGCATTCAGTGGAATAAATAATTTAAATATTTGTTCTTTTTTTACAAGCCTTCAATATAGAGGTTAATGAGAGTTTTTTTTTTTAATTTTTTCCCTCTCTTCTGCTTTCTGTGTATATAAGCCCACATTGGGCTTATCCATAGGCAATATGTTGCTGTCTATATGGTAAAATTTGGAGTATACTACAAAGGCCCTGGACTTATTCTCCACTGGCCTGTGATCTTTAGAAGCATTTATTTTGGATAAAGCACTGTCTCTAGAAATGTTCTCAGAAAGCAACTATTACCTGGAAGAGACATTAGAAATAACTAGCAAAGAGTAACTCTTCTTTCTTCTTCTGTTTTTGGTGCTGGAGACTGAACCCAAGGGCATTCTACCTCCAAGATACACCCTTATCCCTTTTTATTTTTGTTCTGAAACAGGGTCTTGCTAAGTTGCTGAGACTATCCTCGAACCTGTGACCCTCCTGTCTCAGCCTCTCAAATACTGGGATGACAGGCATGTGCCACCATGCCCGGCAGCAAAGAGTAATTCTTTAGGTTGCTTAATTTTCACCTAGCATCAGTACCTCTACTCCCCTGGATCCCATGCAGAATAAGCGGAGGGCAGAAAGGGAACAATTCATCACTCGAGGGTAGGAAATTCTAAAACTATTTTAATTCAGCTTATAACTAACTCTAGAGTCAATAGAAAATTGGAAACATCTAAGAGGGAAGTTCTGACCCTGCTGTGAGAATATTTTGAATATTAATTTTCCCCTCCGATGTTAGTGCTGTAATACTCAATGGGGAATGACTCAGAATTCCTTCTAAGCCTGTAAGTATGGCCTCGAGCATGTGGAAATGCTTCCACTTTCCACACAGATCAGAGGCTTAGAGATCCAAGTCAATCCTAAGGAGATGAAATCCAGCCAAACTTCGAGTCTTCCAGTCGGGAGGCAGGAGTCCCACCGCCCATCCCTGGCAAGGGGTGTGCAAAGTTCTCTCTTTCTAACCTCTAAGTGTCCTCTTTAAATGTCAGGGAGCCTTTTACACTTTAAATTCCAACAAGTGACAAAAACGTCTCTGCAAATACGCCCCTGAGGGTGGAAGGGAGAGCGTGTGCGTGCACCTGTCCTCAGGAGAGGGGCAGAGGAGGTCTCCCACGGAATCAGCGAGAGGAAAGCTGACAGTGGAAGTCAATTATGCTGCAAGGAGTCTGCCTGCAGCTCACACTCAGGTTTAGTACCTGCTTTCCTAAATGAAAAAAAAAATATCAAGACCACGGATAAAAGAATCAAAAGTCTGAAGAAACCCAAAGTACATTATTATTATTACTTTAAAAATTTTTAGCCAGGTGTGGTGGCGCACTGTTGTAATCCCAGTACTTGGGAGGCTGAGACAGGAGGATCGCAGGTTTGCGGCCAGCCTCAGCTACTTAGTGAGGCCCTCAGCTACTTAGTGAGACCCTCTGCAACTTAGTGAGACCCTGTTTCAAAATAAAGAATAAAAAATAGGATTGGGGGCATAGCTCAGAGGTAGAATGCCCCTGGGTTCAATCCCCAGTACTGCAAAAAGAAAAAAAATTTTTTTGAGGGGTGATGGAGAAGAAAGGAGAGGGCAAGATCCCAATTTCACATTCTCAGTCTTTGTCCCACCAAGTTGTCCTGGAGTTTGAAGTACAGATCTGTGGGGCCAATTAAGAAAAGAATCTCGAAGGCATCAGAGCCCTTGAAAGTGACTCAGGCTTAACTACCTCAATTGCCAATTCCTCAGCTTTACATTTGACAATGTGCCTGAAGTTGAACTGTTGTAGAGAGAAGAATGACAATCAAAGGCTTCTGTGTGTTTGGGTGTGGTGTGATGTGGGGTGTGTTGTGTGGAGTGTATGAGAGTGTGTGTGTGTGTGTCTGTCTGTACATACGTGTGGATGGTTAATATTGTATTTCCATAGTTTAGTGGATTAATGAGAATAACACTATCATATGGATTTATGCAAGTTGTTCGCTTATATTATTGGCGCGTTTCCAAGTGTCTGCAGCTGGGCCAAATGGAAACTAGACTCAAGTATACCTTCAGTTCATTTGCTCTGCTGTTTAGTTCTACCAGGCAGCTCAAATGTTGATAGATCAGTAGGCGGTACAGACAAGACAGCATGGGGTTCTGGAAAGACCTCAGGCTTTAGAGACTAGTATTCTGGCTTTGATGTGTTGTCCTAGCTGTGTGACACCTCAAATGGTTGTTACAAGGAAAAAATGAGGCATCTCAGGGAAAGTGCTCAGCGTGTGACCTGTCATTTAGCAGGTGTCCAACAAGTGGACTGCCTCTTTCTACCTGGCATGTTGAGCAGATTGTCCTTCTTACTTGAGAAGCCACAACATGACTCCCTTTTTGCCATTCCCCTCAACACGCTTTATTTTCCAAATAAGACTAAGACATAGTAACAAGATGCCCCCTAATAGCACATATTTCTGACATGAGGAAATATTTCCTTATGTCCACAGTGGGACTTTAAATTCTGGGCTTTAGTTTTATGGCTCCATTGAGTAATCTAATGACTTTGAGCAAGACTCAAAAGAACTTGAAGTCACTATTTTCTTCACACTAACATAAAAATGATCCTTTAAAAGCCTAACTCAAATATCTATGCTGGCCCACAGACTTCTCTTTCACCTTTGTGACTTCTGACTGCCATTAGAGTTGCAAGCTCTGGAATTATTTATTCCATGTTAATAACATCTCTCCACATCTCTCCAAGCAGACAGTCAGCCCTAACTTTTCAGGGCCCATGCCATATTTTTTGACAGTGCTTTTTATAATGAAAAAGTGTATTGATTGGTGGATGATATTGGCAATTTTATTATCTAAAGAGTAATTATCTAGAATGTGGACTACTGCATTCAAATCTCTCACCTTATCTATTTTATAGCTCCAAACTTTCCCATCAAAAAATGGACAAGACAGAGAAAAGATAAGAGGGTCTTTTAATCCACTCTTGGATGAAAGAGAATTTGAGAAACTGAAATGAGATTTTTGAGTTATTTGTGTTTGTGTGTGTGTGTGTGTGTGTGTTTCAGTTATTCATGCATTCTTTATTACTATTGGCAAGGTCTCCTGGAGAGGACCTCATGAAAACTTTAGGTAAGAACCAATATTATTACAGGGAGGTAAGGGTTAAGTGTAGCTTCAGAATTAAATATAAGTGCTACAGCTGCTCAGCTGGGTATAATAATACACACCTGATGCTACTTATATTTTGATGTCCTAGTAGCAGCTAAGAATCTTTAAACCAAGAGAACACCCAATATTTGCATAACTAATTCCAAATTTAGGGACTTGCTTTATTATTGTTAATAATAAAAAGAAGAAAAAAATCAAGACTACATAATTGGTGGAACCACTTAAATGCTTGCTTGCCTTTCTCGTCCTTCCCTTCTTTTCTCCTCCTTTTCCCACTCTGTACCTTCCTACCCTATCTCTTCATTCTACTTTCCCTTCCTTCGTTCCTTTTCTACTAAAGTTGGAGGGGAGGGGAAGGAACAAGAGGAGGGTTGGGAAGAGATGTATATGTCAGAAGTGGGCCGTTGCTGCTCTGCTGGCCTCTGCCATGATGACAACTGAGAAAATATTCCTAGCAGCTCCCACGTTGCTATTTCAGTTGCCACCAGCATCACACTATCCTAACATGGGGTCACCATGAGCCAGTCCATGTGCTACATAAAGTGCTGTAATGTACTTCTATTTACCAACAGCAGACGGCCTGAGCACTGTGGGCACATTTCCCATATGGCACAGCGTGGCAGAAATGTGGGCTTTGCCAAAACATTGGTGACCTTCTATACATTCATGAAAAAGTTCAAATAAAGCTAATTCCCAGGGCTTGAAACATTTTAATGCCAATAACAGGACTTTACATTTTAGTTTTTACATCTCACTTATATTACTCCTTTAAAGTCCATTAAATGGGGCTCTAAAGCTAAAAGCGAACTCACAGGGTCTTTCTGTTCTATGTATACTAAGCAGACAACTTACCCACTGTGGGATGGGTGGCCAAAGGGCTCCAGTTTCTAAATGGAGGTAGTAAGTCTTCTCAGTTACATACCTTCATTGACTTCCAGTGGTGAAGCCAGCTGCCTACCTCTGCCAGAGTTGAGTGAGGCATATGGAGGTGTGGGATGGGTAGAGGAGAGGCCTACCTGTGCCTTTGTTCATCTCTGATCATTCCCAAATAGTCAGTGCAGCCTCCCTGTTATCATAAGATTTGAGACACAGAGTTAAAAGAAGGTGGCTAAAATGTCTGCATTCCAGAGTTTCAATTGCTTTCAAAGGGAAACAACAGTATTGAAGCAACTATCACTGTGTATGACCAAAAGGTACAAAAAAGGAAATAATCTTAATTTAGATTCTTTTTGGAGATAAAATGGAAAAGACCAAGGATTTACTATCTAGTCATCCTTACCTTCCCTCCAGGGCCTTACTCCCTCCCCTCTATCCCAGAAAGCTGGAGTTTACAAGGTATTTATATATACAGACACAACAGGGTCTGTTTGAGGGTCTTAAACACACAGTGCCAGAGGGTCATTCATCGACACCATAGAGATCTTAACTCAGGAGAACAGTACATTCTTGGGGCAAGCAGGAGGCCAATTTCTCTGCTCAGAGGCTATACTCAGCAACATGTCAAAGGACCATTCCCCCATTGCTTATCAAACGCTTTACTGGTTATAAATACATCTTCCCACCAAATAGAGCAGGCTGCTTTATAATGGAGAATGACTGCCCATTGTCTATAGGCAATGCAGGGCAAAAGGTCCACATGACCATCTCCTGCACCCTCCACACAGCCACTTTTTCTGGCTACTCCATAATTCTAGATGGAGCAACATATTTACTCTGCAAGTGCCCTGAAGTCTACAGTGCTGAATTAGGCATTTCCTCTAGGATTTAGAAATAGACTGCTTAATAACAGGTCTTGGTCACTTCTTAGATTGTTCAAGCTAATTATCTGGGGCAAGGGAAAACTAAGGTTTTTAAGACCAATATAATTAATTTGATGTAGCACAGAGAAAAACGTTCCACACATAGACTAGGCCACAAAACTCTCACCAAATTTTAGTATTTAACCAGGTGCTTTATAAATTCATAACACTAATTGTGGGAGAAACCAGGGGAGTAACACAGATGACACAGTGCGTGTATCAGTCAGCACAGGTGAAGACTGTAACAAAACTCCCCAATTTCAGTGGCTTCATATCATGAAATGTTGGGAGCCATCTTAGAACCACACACTGAGATTAACATCTTGGACCAGCTCAGGTGAGTACACAGTATCGGCTGAGTGGAATTTGTCCACAAGCGGACAAACTTCCAAGGGATCTGATGGAATCAATAAGAGTGTGGACTTTGATGTCTTCTCCATCTACCAGTAAAGTTTAACCCTTCCTTCCTCTTGGCTTGTCCCATGATTGCCCTGCTGTCTCCCCTTATCTTGACCCATGACAATTTGCTGACTCCTGTGTTTAATCATTTTTTATGATGCTTTGTTTAAACCTTCAATAGAAGAAAAGTGCTGGTGACAGGAGGACAGGAGAATTGCCTGGCTACTCTCCAGCCACCCCCAAATATTAAAATTATCATTTTGGACCCAGAGTCGTTCATGCGAGGGACTTCAGCAAGCAGCATCTGCGGCAATTAGTCCATCTCAATATAGATCTATTACTTGCTCAAAACAGAGTCTAAGTCAAGCTGGTGGAGTGGATGGTGGTTTTCTATACAGACTTCTTGTATCTTCTAGGATCTTTTTTTTTTTTTTTTTTTTGCAA
>PVJS01022745.1:13277-30342 GCA_004027185.1 Glis glis
CCTATTTTTTATGCTTTATTTTGAAACCGGGTCTCACGAGGTTGCGGAGGGCCTCACTAAGGAGAGAGAGAGAGAGACACAGAGAGAGACAGAGACAGAGACAGAGCGAGAGCTGAGGCTGGCCGCGAACCCGGATCCTCCGGTCTCAGCCTCCCAAAGTACTGGGATTACAAGCGTGCGCCACCACGCCCGGCTTCTTCTAGGATCTTAAACCATCCCACCTTAGAATCCTCTGAACTCAACTGACTGACAAGGAAGAAGGAGAATTTGGAGGTTTAATCATTCTAAATCGCCTTGACACAGAGGGAGATGACACATCTTCTTCTCGGGTTTTATTGTGTGAACAAGTCACATGATCCTATCTACTTGTAGAGGTCTGGGAAATGGAACTGCCCGTGCAACAGAAGAGAAGAACACAGATAATAGTGAGCGCCAGCTGTCCATCACTGTGCAGTTCTCTGCTTTGGCAATACCTGTACCTTTGTAATCGTAGGCCAAACTTTTTGTTTTAATTATGGTACCCAACTAGGGTATACTACCAGTCTGTCAAAGAATTGCAGACACAAAAGTGACTGTAAAATTTTCTTTTGGTATCACTTTCCTTCAACATACATTTGGACTCTGAATATCGCAGCTGGGGATCAATATTTGAGAGTGACAGGAGGAGATTCACCACCATCAGATCTTGTCAAGGGAGCAGGCACCACAGGCCCTTGATCTGATCCTGAGTAGCTGGTTAAGAGGGTTGTGAATTTCAAAGCAGCACCATTCCCAATTGCAATGGCACCTCGTGTCTCATTTCTAGCTTCTTGGTGAGAGTGTCCCCTCCCACTGGCATGGCGTTTAGATTGTTTTAGTGGCTCCTAAGATGGGTGTGAGGAGAACAGAAAGCTCCTTTGAATTGTAATCAGTCTGTCTGCAGACATAATGCTAGCAAAGATGCTTAAACAGCACTCTGTAAAGATGTTAAGAAAATATTTGTAGTGCTTCACACACACCTATAGACAAAAAACAGTTCTTGTTGCTGTAGAAGCAGCAACACTGTACAGCCTTAATTAAAGCATCATCTGACCTGTTTCTTTTTTTTTTTATGCTACAGTTGCAGAATCCTGCCGAAGAAAGGGATTAATTACAGATGAGCTGTGTGTCATGATAATTAACTATTGCGGCTTCTCTTATTTGCCACATTCTGGTACTTTTTCCGCTTTGGTAGATTCAAGGAATGAGAATTTTTATCACATCCCCTGCCTGAAGTCCCCGATGGATTTGTCACACATAAATTTGCACGGCATATGCAAAATATTGTGCTATCAGCATTTTTCTTTATACCTATGCCCTTTGGAATGTAGCGCTAAGTCAAGCACAGAGTAAGGCAAAAAGGTTCAGGTTTAGAGCTATCAAAGGGATCAGGAGATGCAGGAAGAACAGATACAGGAAGGATCCTGAAAGGTTGACATACACTAGCTTTGGAAATATTGAACATATGTTGACAGGAGGCAAATAAATCGAATTGGAATGATCTTGACGAGACAAGATCATCTGACTCTGATCTGATTAAGACCTGGCATTTTCCACTTAATACAAGACAAGCTCATTTACCGTCAAGGTCACATCTGGCTGCACAATTTTACACAGGATGCAGAACTTCTAAAATTATCCAAAACTTGGATCATGGAAAGTGGGGCCATAATCCGAGAAAATGCATAATTTCCTCTAGTTGAAATGATTCTATTAATATTACCATGTGATCGCCTATGCAAAGTGGGTAAGGGTGCAGCCATCACCACTCTTCTGTTTTGGTTTGTCCTCAAGTCAGGAGAGAGCTGTGAGTAGGAAACCAGGATAATAACCGATGGCTTTCTTTGACTTTGAGACTTCTAAAAATTTCCATTTTGGTGCTAACGGTATCCTAGGGTCATGGGCTGGAGCTTTCCCATAATCACTCCGCTTCTGGAATTTCTGAAAATGGTCTTCTCAGCTTCATTGCCCCAGCACTTTCAATAGTCGGGTAAGGATACAGTTCTCTATACTGAATTTCTATCTAATCATAACACTTGAGTGGCTTCAGTTTTCCTAATTAAATACAGATTGATAAATATATCATTCAAGGGTAGAATTCTAATTCTGCATTTGGCATATTTCTGAATAATTATGTATATGGAATTTTTTTTAGCAACTAGCCAAATTTTCAATTTGTTTGAGGTGAGTTATTTTGTAATATAAATTGTTTTAAAGCATAAATTATTTCATCTGTTTTTTTCAAAATAACTCACATATTGGCTATAATATTATCCACTGTAAAAGCCAAATATATTAATGTAAGGACACCCCCCAGGAACCCCATCTTTTCAATTAATTGCATATTGCTTTTTGGAGCAAAGAGAACTATAAATAAATAACTTACCAATAAAGTATCTTGATTTTCTAGAAAATATACTTTCTGTTTTTCTAATGGATGATTTAATCCTATCAAATTATAAGATGAACTATACTTGAGAGGTGGAAAATGTGAATTCTGTCAAAATCTAATTATGTGACCATTTGCTAGTCATTTAGAATTGTGTTGCCCACATTTAAAATTCTGAGAGTTGACTCAGCGCCTTATCAAAGTATATATTTTGAAATAAGGTACCAAATGCGATATTCATAATTTAGGTTAAAAATTAAAATTCATAGCCAGGTGTGGTGGCGCATACCTGTAACCCCCAGTACTCAGGAGGCTGAGACAGGAGGATCTCAGGTTTGCAGCCAGCCTCAGCAACTTAGCGAGGCCCTCTGCAACTTAGTGAGATCCTGTCAGCCACTGCATCTGGCTCCACTTGGAGGGTTTCTCTGAGAGATAAGTTGCTTGTTAAAGATGAGGGTTACTACCAGGGTGGAAAATTTCAGTTTGAAACTGAAGTTCCTGACGTGTACAACATGGTGCCTCCCAAAGTGAAATGTTTGACCAGGATCTGGCACCCCAACATCACAGAGGCAGGGGAAATATGTCTAAGTTTACTGAGAGAACATTCAATTGACGGCACTGGCTGGACTCCCACAAGAATGTTAAAGGATGTTGTTTGGGAATTAAACTCTTTATTATTTACTGATCTTTTGAATTTTGATGATCCACTGAATATTAATGCTGTAGAACATCATTTGCAGGACAAAGAGGACTTCCAGAATAAAGTGGACGACTATGTCAAGTGTTATGCCAGATGATAAGAGGAGAGAGCTATAGGCCCATGGACTGTGTGTGACAGTATGTCTCTAACGTGAAGCAGCATGAGGTAGCCCTCCTCCTCTCACGCTCCCTCTCAGTCCCACAGGATTGTCCTGGTCCTGATACCATGTTGTCCTGAAGAAGACCATCCTCCTGACTACCCACTGTACATGGAGAATGCCACATAAATACAGCAAGAAAATGTGTCTGGACCTCTAAAGAGTTGTCTGCTTTCCTTAACATGTTTACTTTTATGTAACTGTATTGTTTAGGCTGCCAGTGAAATTCCTGAGAAGGTTTAATGATCTCAACGTTGAAGCGGGCGCCTGCTTCCCCTTTCCCCAACAAAATTGGTGTCCTGCACAAGTGATGTAATGATGTGTTCAGTGTAACTCACAGGTCGGCAATAAGAAACCCACTATAAACTGTGATTAATGCACATTCTCTTAGCTTCTCCCATGAGTGTGGGCCCTGCCTAGATATGAAGCCTCCCAGAATGCATAGTGCATAGTCATTCACTGTAAAAAAAATACAGAAAAAAATAAAATAAGTCTGGGGGTATAGTTCAGAGCTAGAATGTCCCTGGGTTCAATCCCCAGTATCACCCACACACGTGCAAAATTAAAATCCATGAACGATAAGAACTATAAGGCTGTTCTGGAAAGTCAAAGTTCTGGCTGATTTTCTGTCTTACAAACAGGAGCTATTCTGCTCTCCTAGAGAATTTGACTTTGACACACACATGCATTCTCACACATATGGACTACGGTGAGCAACAACTGATGGACTTTGGTGGTAATAATCTAGAAACAACAATGTAAACATTTACTTATTCTCCGCAAACTTTAAATGTAGGCAGACTTCTTCAGTGCAAATTTTAGGTACACATGGCACATCCATCAGTCAAAAAAGGCATAACAGAGGAACATGAAATTCTCCAATGGGAAACATATAAATGTGAATACGCAACTTTAACATTCTTTCTCAGAGAGACTTAAATAAAAATATAAAATGCTAAATAATTTAGGGAGAGAACTTGAGAACGAAGGTGTGAACTCTAAAAATATTTTTCAACCTTCTCAGTAGGATGACAGCTCTTTTATTCTCTTAATACTGCATTTTAAAATATTTTTACATGTCTGTTTGATTTCTCCATTTATTATAGTATCTATTTCCATCTTCATAGCAATCCATTTGTTTATAGGTCATTTTATTACTCTTATTTTATGAAAAAAGATATTACTATCCTTATTTTACAGGTGAGGAAACTGAAATGTATGTGATCTGGACGAAACCTAGTAGGTAGAGATAGGGCAGGTTTGCTAACATGTAGATCAGCGTTCTTCTCACTACACCGTGTGTCCTGTTTCCCCACATTTAGGAGATAGTTAAGCCTTGTTGCTTTCAACTTTACCCTCATGCTTTGCTGGTCAGAGAGTGAGGTTTGGCCAGGCTGGAGATAGGAGAAGGAGGTTCTCCAGGTCGATAGGCCCCCAAGGCTAGTGTATGACCAAGGCTATAAACCAGGTAAGACTGTAATTCTAAGGCAAATGAAAAGACAAAAATAAAAATGGTGTGGTGGTCATAAGAAAGGCATCATTCAGGTGCAGGGAGCATAACTGACCGCCTTGGCAGCTACCCTCTAAAATTTATCATTAAATTTACCCCCAAAGTACCTTTTGGATGAGCTATTTCCAGACAGTAAAAGAGTATGGAGGATTCCTAAGTAAATCTTTTTCTGGAATGTACAGGACTCCTCTAACTGGCAATGTCAGCTCGATGATTCCTCACTGGCTCATTCCAAGGAGGTGGCAGTGGAGGGATTGAGGAACTGTTTGAATTCTGCGCATATTTTGAAGGTAGGACTGACCGAATTCACTGACAGTTTGG
The DNA here is from genome assembly GCA_004027185.1 of Glis glis. Taxonomy (NCBI): domain Eukaryota; kingdom Metazoa; phylum Chordata; class Mammalia; order Rodentia; family Gliridae; genus Glis; species Glis glis. The sequence goes on from PVJS01022745.1 coordinate 18,373, forward strand.
AGGTAGGGTATGAAAGAAAGATAGAAGTCAAGGATGCCTCCAAAGCTTTTGACCTGAGCAACTTGAAAGACAGACTTGGCATCAACGGAGATAAGGTAGGCCTCGGGTAGAGTGTGTTGCCAGGGGTGATAGGGAGCAGGAGGGCAGGCATCCAGCGGCTTTGGGACACTGAGCTGAGGTCTCTAGTAGACATCCAAACCCAGCTCAGGCAGGCAATTTGATGTCTGAGCCTGGAGGTCAGGAAAGAGGTCTAGATTGGAATCATATATTTGGGTGATGTTACCACATAAATGGGACTGAATGAAGTCAGTGAATAATGAATAAGGATACAGGAGTGAAGCAGTCTAAGGACTGAACTCCAAGGAAGAAGAGGAAGAACTGGCAAAGAAGCCCAAGAAGGAGTGACCAGTAAGGCAACAGGAAAACTAGGAGAGTATATTAACCTGAACAGTCTACAAGACACACCTAAAGACCCGGGAGATCAGCAATGCGGACCTGGGCGTGAGTTCTCAGAATAGGATGGGCTAGTGTTCTTCACTACGAGGATATTTGAATCAGCCGAGATGTTATAACAAGATCAATAATATGAAGCTTTGACCTACAGGATAAGAACTAATTAAGATGCTTTGGGCTTCGAAGACTAGAAAATGCAATTCAAACTAGCTTTTTGTTTATTTTTTATTTTTCATACTTTTATTGGTGCCTTTAGCCTCACATCATAATGTAGTTCATAGTGATAGTGACATGCACACAGCACTTGGTGAGTTTTCCCCTGGCCCCCTCTCCACTCCCCCTTCCTCATACAAGATATTGAAATTGGCATTGGTATTCTCACATATGTACATAATGTCAGTGGAAGTGTTTCCTTCATTAATTCTCTCTCTTCCCCCACCATGCCCAAGAATAATAGGGGAAATATCTTGGTTTACATACCTAAAATGTTCAATGGTAAGATGAGCTTCAGGTGACACTTGATCTATTAGCTCAGTGATGTCACTCAGGACATGAGTTTTTTCTATCCCTCCATATGATTTTCCACAGTATGGACTTCTGAAGCTGGCTTCTAGGTCTCCTATTAATAGCATCTAGATTAGTGCTAATTGCTTCATCATTTATTTTTTGTGGGATAGAAAGAGTTTTTTATGGTAGTTCACACACACACACACACACACACACACACACACACACACAGGGGAGGAGTACATTTCTTTTTAAGAATCCTCCAAAAATAAAGTATTTGTCCAAATTAAATTTATATTCACCCCTGTGGCCAAGGAGATAGGATTCAAAGATTTACTTGAACCATTCCACTCCCTCCCTACAACACCACCAGTGCTGGAGATGGATCAGTTCTATCAAAACCTGTGACTATGACATCATGGTGAAGGAAGAAACAAAGTCAGGGAAGTCCACTAATATCTCTAAGTTAGCTAGACATTTGCTGTTAAATGAAACATATAGTCAAGGATGGTGAGTTTTGATGACGGTTCCTTAGGAACGTGATGAAGAAATTTTCTAACAGCTTGGATAATTCCAGGTCTCCAGGTCTCATTAGTGTAATTGGATACAGAAATTTAATTAAATATTTCCAGAGAAAGTTGCTATTCTTCTTCAGTGGGATAAGGAGGAAGTAATTCTCAAATTTTGTGTATGCTTCAGAATCATCAGATTACCAAGCCCCAACCAAGACTTCCTGAATCAAAATATTCAGAAATGGGTGTTGGGGAATCTATTTTTGTTTGTTTATTTGTTTGTTTTTAGCAAGATCTGCAAGTGACTGCCACCTTGCCAGCTTTGGGAACTAGTATCTAAGGTTTGTTCTGAGCCTGCTTTCAATAATATAGAGTATCACAGTTCTGGACTGTGACATCAATACTAAAGAACAAGATGGCCTATGGTTTGAAAGTTCAAGATCCATAAATGTGAATGAAGAGAAAGAATGTCCATGCTCCTTGGCAGCATACAACTGTCCTGGTAGATAAGAAATACTTACAGACTTTGCTGGGAATTCATGTCTCTCCCTGTCCTACCACACAGGTTATGGATGACACAATTTGATTCATGTATCCTTCCAAGTACGCTGCTCTTCAGAGCCAAAGAACGAGTGAGTGGCAAGAGTCCTACAGTGATAAGCCTAGACAATCAAATATGGCACTTCAGTCAGAACTCAATGCTTCTCACAGCTGTTTCCCTTTGGAGTTCTTACAGTGCATCAAGCCCTCTTCTAAGGCTTTATAAGTATTAATCACTTAATCCTCAAAACAACCCTCAGAGAGGGATGCTATTATTATCTCTATTTTATAAATGAAGAAACTGAGGCACAGAGAGCCCAAGTAACTTTATTACATTGATCTAGCTAATAAGTGGTAGAGTTGGTTCCAGGGTTGTCATTAGGAAATAGCATTAGGCAGCAGGAAGGCTGAGTATTGAAATGCTTCTGGAGATTTCAAACATGTAGGCTATACCAAGGGCGGTGGCTCATGCCTGTAATATCAGTACGTGAGAAGCTGAGAGAGGAGGACCCCAGGTTTGAAGCCAGCGTTGGCAACTTGGACAGACCCTCAGCAACTTAGTGAGACCCTGTTTCAAAATAAAAAAAAAATTTAAAAAAGGCTGGGGAAATAGCTCAGAGTTAGAATGCCCCTGGGTTCAATCCCCAGAATAAAACACAACACAGCACAACACAACACAACACATACAGGCAATGTACTTATGAAATGACATAGTGTTTTGATTTATTTTGGACAGGGAGCTATCTTGAGATCATTTGGATCATTAGCACTTATCCTAGTCCTTTTGGGGTCCTATAACAAAATAATATAGAATGGGTAACTTATTTATTTTTTATATTCATTTCTTGGTGCATTGTAATTATACATTTTGATACACATCAGGGTAGCAGCATCATACATGCACACATTGCTCATTTAGCCCTCCCTCAAATCCCACCCTATTCCCTCCTTTTCGTGCTCTGCATAGTGATTGAGTCTTGTGTATATACATCATGTGCTATAGTGTGTTTCCCTCCACTCCCTTCCCAACTCCCTCAGTTAGGTCACCTTCTTTGTCCATCTACAGTTTTCTTCTTCTTTGTCGGGAGTCCCTTCTATAAACAACTTCTTTGTCGGGAGTCCCTTCTATAAACAACAGAAATTTATTTCTTACAGTTCTGGTGGTTGGGAAGTCCAAGAACAGGGCACCAGGAGATTCGGTGCCTGTCAAGGGCACGTTCCTCATAGATGGCAACTTCTTCCTGCATCCTGACATGGCTGGAGGGCACAGGAGTTAATCAGCTCCATCAGTCTTCTTTTACAGGGCACTAATCCTGTTTATGAGAACTCTAACCCCAGGACTTAATCTCCGCCTAAAGCCCCCACCTCTTAATACCCTCACCTTGGGGGTTAGTATCCAGAGTACAAATTTGTGTGGGATGTGGAGATTCAGACCACAGCAGCACATTAGATAGCAGCCCACTAAGACCCGGGTGCCAGGGGACCAGAGGGCATCTCTCTCAGTGCTTTTCCTATCCCGACACACTGCGATGTGACATTCAATGTAACCAAATTTGGCATTGCGAAGAGCCTTCTAAGGATGTCTTACCATATTTTAGATAGAATCATTTTATGTGTATTAGGGGCAGGATTGCAGGAGATTTGAAAGTTGGGATTGGATTCATACCAAAAGAGATGGGGAACTGGATTGCTAATGAGGGCAGTGTCTTCCCACCACAGCATAAGGGGAGGTTTGTGAAGGAGCAGGCCATGTGAGGCAAAGCTTTGCTAATGCAAATTGATTCCTGGAGGGCTTCCAGGTCACAGAGGGTTAGGCCATTATCGCTGCTGTGGAAATAGTTTTAGATAATGAATGGTAACCATTAGACACTGAGTGAAAGTTACTTGGCTTTTGGACACTTCTGTGGGCATGTGCTTACAGCATATTTAAATAAGAGGCCAAAGTAAAATAGAACTCATTTAATTCAGGTTAGCTTGCTGAAAAAGGCCCTGTCTGAGAGCTGTGACTTTCTTTGTGTTGTGATTTTGATAGAGTAACATGTTGTTCTTTGAGTGGTTTTTGGAGTTTCTAATCTGGAAGTTGATCAGTTAATTGACTGATGATTGACTGATTGATTGATTCATTCATTCATTCACCTTGCCCGTTTATTGAGTAAAAGGAAAAGATACAGATGAGTAAAACTGGCTTGGTGAATTTAATGTCTCTAGAAATGTCTAGCAGGTCATGATCAAGAAACCATCCATATCAACAACTGACATTGTTTTGAACAATTGGACAAAAAGCCTTTTTTTTTTTTGCGGTACCAGGGATTGAACGCAGGGGCATTCTACCTCCGCGCTACACCCCCAGCCCTATTTTTTATACTTTATTTTGAAACCGGGTCTCACGAAGTTGTGGAGGGCCTCACTAAGTAGAGAGAGAGAGACAGGGAGAGAGAGAGAGCGAGAGAACTGAGGCTGGCCACGAACCCGGATCCTCCGGTCTCTGCCTCCCAAAGTACTGGGATTACAAGCGTGCGCCACCATGCCCGGCTGGCAAAAAGCCTTTTTAATATAGCCTGAGAGAAGTAATAGGCACTTATCCCCACAAAACAGTATTAGCTCTGCTTTTATTACCCAGATGCCATACTTCCCTTCTTTTCTTAAGCATAACCTTTCTGCTTGTTTTCACACTTTAATCCAATCATAAACATTCATGGCCTTTTCTGTGTAGTTGTCCATCCTTTGCAGCTCCTGTAAAGACAGCCCTGCACATTTCTTGAGTATATAGTGAGGTGATCAAATCACCACTGGTAACTACTGCATAATAACCACCTCTTAGCAGTTACACTAAAGACCTGCAAAATACTTCCCAAATAGTAATCTAATGTTCGCCACAGCCCCGAGTTAGGCATTCTTATTTCTATGAAAAAAATGAAGTGTCTGGGCTCACAGACTAAATTACTTGCTAATGTCATGCTGCTGGTTAAGTAGATCAGTATGAGTTTGGAATACAGGCCTCTGTGGCCCTAAAGAGTTTCCTGTACACTATACTGGAGTTTTAGAAATTTAGAAATTTAGAATTTAGAAACTAAATTCATCTGGACTCCTTTTAAGGTAATAGCCACCTTATTTCTTCTGGCTGAGTTTCTGCAATTAGTGATTCATTGATATGTCTCTCCTTTGGCATTTTTTCTTTGAGATGTTGAAATGGGCAGTGGTCTCTCAGCACTCTTGTGTTCGAGGAGAGACACACAGCATTTCCTCCTTATTTCTCTGCATCCTTTGGTTCTTCCACTGTCAGTCTTTCCTGTCTCTTACTCACCTTACCTATTCATCATCCTTATCCCTTGGTTTTATATGACTGTAAAGACATGTACTAAGAAGGAATAAGAAAATTTAAAAATAAAAGTAATTTTGAATAGAAATACGTGAAGAGCTAGTGGTGAAATATATCCATATTTACTGTCAAACAAGCTATAGGAAATGTGGGTGTGTGTATTGTATTTCTATGAGGTTATATATTTCTGGAGTTCATGGACATGTCTTATAATTAGGCGTGATTTTCTTATATTGTCCAGATTTAAATGCTGCCTGGAATTCAAGAGCCACATGGAAACTTAAATAACTCACTGGATGCAAGAAATAATTTCCACCCATTTGGTCTTTGCACTTATGTCATAGATATGTGCTTTGGAATATTGCATGACTTACTGTCCCAAATAATATTCTAAAGATAGGCAATTTGATGATGCATGCCATCTAAATGCATAGGCTACCATGGATGTAAATAAAACTACTCAACAGCTGGTACAAGTGTGGTGCCATTAAAACACACACACACACACACACACACACACACACACACACACACACACAGTTAAACATGTCATTAGAATGCAGGGCTTATCCTGGGAAACATATATCATCCTGTGTCTTGCTGTCAGGTTTCCTTCTCTTCTTTCCTCATGCTAGATGAGTGTCAATAACTTAATTACAATACTTTTTGTTAATAAACTCTGAAATAAAGTTGGTTATGAAACCAGAGAAGAATCTGCTCAATTCAAATTCTTTTTGTTGTGAAATAATGACATTTGTAGGCAAAGACATTTCAACAATGTTTTAGAAATTCTTATCACTCAACTGCAACATACCAAACAGAGGAGGAAGTTCTGGGACGGATGTTTCTTTAGCTGACACCCAGTGAATTGGTGTACTTCACCATCCATGCATACCACATAACATTAGCTTCTCTCTCTTCTAAGTCTCCTTTGCATCCATTCTTGTTTGACTTCATTTTTGCTGCCTTGGTCTCAATTGGGACAGTCACTTAACTCTACCCTTTGCTCAAATTGGATCTATCTTCAACCCTTCTTCCATAAGACTTCTGGACTAATCTTGTTATAATAAAATATAACCTATCACTGTCCTGATTTTAAAAAGTCAGTGGCAACACAAAGTCTACTGTATAAGATTTAAAATATAATATTTAATCAAAAATTCAAAGTACTTCCTAAGCAAGTCCCAGTTTAATTTTCAAGTATTAGCTCCTGAATCCCTTGCCACCTTCTCACCACACCGCTTGTACTTTAGCCACTTCAGACCAGTGCGTAAGCCACATTTTTCTCACTGTCCTTGTTTTTTGTAATTGCGGTTTCTTGTGTAATGAAATTTTCTCCATTGTCAGCTCACTGAGATGCTTACTTATCATTTACATCTTGTCTCTAGTATCAGTGCATCTCTGAAGCCTGACACATAGGTTCCAGAGAGATTAGGTGGCAAGTTGTACCACATCCACCTTTGCATCGACCTCTTTGATATTGGTTGGCCGAGTTTGTTCATCCATGAAACTATAAACTCCTTAAGGATAGAGTTTGGAATCTTCCACTGTTGAGTCCATAAAACCTGGTATAGGGCCTATAACACAAAAGGATGTTAATATGTATTTTTTGAATGAAAAGAGTAATTTTGAACTTATCCAAAATGTAAAGTAAACTTAAATCAGAATGTTTATGATTGTGTAATAGTGAAAAGAGCATTGGAGTAATTCCTATCTCCCCAAACACAAACATGAAAGTATCTGTCATGTACGTGCTGGCCTCAGTACTTCAACTCAGAAGACACATGATAGCTGTTTGTTCCATTTTTAGTGATATTAAGACTGATCAAAAGGTTCTAATAGCAACAGCCTGAACCTTCCCTTTTAAGTTCCCCATCAAACTTTCATCTCATAGTTTTATGTGTTGGTAGTCAGTGCCTGATTCACTGATTTTATTAGCAATAACAGAATGGTGGTTTTAAAAATTCTATCATCCATTTAACATTTATTAGTTGGAATTCTGTTCACTGCAAACAAACAAAAAACTATTTTGCTCATAAAACATGGCTATTCTTAAATGTAGTTTATACAGGAAAGGCAACATAATGCTTATTTATTTATTGCCAAATTTCAGAGTAGAATGAGCACCCTAGTTACTTTCAATGATATCCAGCATATATATTTGCTTTTGAACTTATTCCTGGTATTTGGCATCACACAGTGTTCTTACTATGTAATATGATGTTCTGGCCATAAAAATGCTCAGCCTTTGATTCATGTTACCCTCTCAATATCAAGGAATTTTGTAATGATCTTTAACACAAGTCTGTAATTGATTTCTTATACCAATCAGTCAATCAACTGAAGTAAGGTTAAAACCAATTATCTTAACAGCTGGCACCAAAATTCCTCTGAAGGCGAGATCGATCTTTGCTTAGGCAACCACCTTGATAAATTGCTTGGGATGGAAGAGAAGACAGAGGATGTGGAAGAAAGGAGACAAAAAGCAGCAAAGTAGTATGGTGAGAACCTGGAGCCCAAGTGGATAACATTAGCTGAGGGACTTTTTAAAGAAGGCTATCTAATGATGAACATTACATTGTGGCATAAAATATTACCACCTGTCCCAAAACTCTAAAAAAGCCTGCTATATAACATACTCAAAAGCTCAATGTAAGGGAATAAAATGTTTAAGATATTTTGAGGGGAATCCAGGTTGATTTCCACGAAGAAAGGTTGAGTTCCATGCCTGTGCCTCTGTGGTACAAACAGAATATACACATGGAAGAGAGAGATGATGACGTGAATTGGCCAACTAGCAAAAGGAGTCGAAACCTGTAGGTGACTCTGAGAACAGGAGGCTCCTCAAAACTCACAGAAAGTCTGGGGGAATATTTTGGAAATTCCTTTGGAAATGGAAAGGTGAGTTGAGCCAATCATATCTACCTCTTAAGCTACAAAGTAACATTATTGATGTAAAGAAATTGAATTAGGTGTGTCTCAAAAGGTTATGATAGAATGCTTTGATTGTCCGTTTTATCCTCTTCCACCAAGTGTTAGAAACTTCTTCCTTCCATTCCTGCTTCAGAAGTTCTTTTGCTTTTTAGCTCTCCAACCGGTAATGTATCTCTTCTTCCAACTTGATATTACCTTTCCTATCAGGCTCTTTGATTATGCTGGTTTCAATTTAGAAAAGTTCAGAATGGCTTCTATCACACTGTGGATGAAGTCTGGTATTTTAACCTCAGGCTTTTTATACTCTTCAAAAGATGGCCTTCACAGTATGGACCAGTTTACTGCCCTGATTCTTACCTGCCAGACTGGCTGAGCTGACTGTTTCAGGAACAATGAGTTCAAAGCTCTTTTTTGGTATTCATGTCATTACCACTTTAATAGCTTTTGAAAGAAAATACTTTATGTCTGAATTTTTTCCATCCTTCTTAAATTCTCAAGTAATCCATTAAAATAGTTAACATAATGAATGTTAATATTTGCTGTAATGAGTTTGGGAAATTCATTTATGTATAATTTATTATCACTCTATCTTATGACTTGGTTCTGGGATGTCCCCCCAAAGGCTCACAGGTTAAAAGCATGGTCCCCAATGCAGCAAGGTTTAGAATGGGGCTTTGAGGAAATGATTGAATCATGGGGACTCTGACCTTGTCAGTGGAGTGGATTCATCCATTTGATGGTGGCATGGATTAATCTATTGATAGCTGAATGGACTACCAGGAGGTAGGACCTGGTTGGAGAAAGTAGGTCACTGGGGGCATGTCCTGGAGGGTTTATCTTCTCCCCAGCCCCCCTTTTTTCTCTCTCTCTGTTTTCCTCCTGCCATGAGCTGAGCAGCTTTTCTCTGCCATGCTCTCCTGCCATGATGTTTCTGTCTTGGAGTCAGCTGACCATGGACTGAACCTCTAAAACTATGAGCCCAAATAAACCTTTCCTCCTCTAAATTGTTCTTGTCAGGTATTTTGGTCATAACAATAGAAAGCTACCTAACACAGTGCATTATCTATTTATGTCTAAATAACATATTTGTGAAGAAAGATATGCTTGCTTGTTTGTTTTGAAATGTGGGAGACATAGATGTATGTATGTCTTCTGATGAGAAAGACACAGTGGAGAATGAAAATTTGGTGATATAGGGGAGAAAGGGCAAAATTCTGGGCTTAAATCCTTGAAAGATGTGATTTACTGCACAAAAGGAGGTATGCATTTAAATAGGAATATGGATGATTAATCTATAGTAGAAAGTGGAGATCAAAACACATGGTACAAGTGTTGGTAATTGGGAAGGTCTGGGGAGAGAAATCCCGTAGTAGGTGGGAAGAGAAAGTGTGGAAGTTCTCTTATGACTGCTTCAATCTTCCAAGTGAAATAAACAAAGTCATCAGCTTAGAGTGAGGATGTGGGTGGATGTGTTGAGATATTTGAAGGGAATGAGGCAGTTATCTGTGAACAGGAGAAAAAATGGACTAGAGGACTATAGTGTGATTGCTGGGCACCATGAAACACCCATTTAAGTTTAAAGGGAGATCATCCATCCATGTTCAGTTGCTTAGATATAGGACTGGAGTGGGCAGAAAATTGAATTTATCTGGGCTTCTGATTGGTCAAACAAGTATAACAATGTGACAGAGAAGCAAGAGAATTGAAAGCATATGCAAGGGAGTTAATGTAATGACTAAAAATAAAGTTTAAGGTGATTTAAGGAGGAGCAAGAGGAAGAGTGAGGGAAAATATGTTAGGATTTGTGGATTGGAGACCAGGTTGAGTGAAGGTATCATTTGAGTTGGGGCACTAGAGAGGGCATCCAACATGATAAGACAATGGGATATATGAAAATCACAGAAGAGTTGAAGTTGTTATCAAGGTCTAAGGCATGGTCATTAGCATTAATGATGAGGTAAGGTGAATACTAAGGTTAACAGAGGTAAGAAGATTATCCATGTAGATATGCAAATTCAGAAGAATTAAGGCAATAGAACTGTTGGATAGAATGACAGTGCACCAGACCAGATGTTTAAACCCCTCACAAAGGAAGGTGGGCGATCTGGAGGACCATAAGTACAATGATAATAAAGGACCAGTATCGCATACTAAAATCCAATGACATGAGATTGAAAAGACAAAAATAAATAAGTTGGCGAGTATAAAGTCAAATTCTAAAAATCCTTAGAGATATTCAAGAATAAATCAGGAATAAACTGCTACAAAGAGAAAACAATCTAAGAATAAAAAAATAGCACATAGAAATTAAAAGTATCATTGCCAAATAAAATCCAGTAGATGAACTGACCCACAAAATGTTTATAAAGAACAAATTAAATGGTCTAGAAAATAAAAGTGAAAACACTGCCCACGATAGAGGCCCAAATTATGGAGACATGGAATCTAAGAGAAGAGCTGAGAAATATGATGGACAGAAACAAGGGTCCTGAGAGATCTAGAAAAGGAGGATGGAATACTCGACTCAGTAAAGGAAGAAACTCTCACGGACTGAGCAAGATCTGATTCTTCATATTGAAAGAGCCAGCAAGTGCTGAAGGTGGTGAATGAAGGAAGAAACCCACCTAGAGACAGCACCGTAAGAAGTGAATACCACGGACAAAACAAAATGTTCTAATAGCTTCAAGAAAGGAACAGACCATTACCTACTTAGCAATGAGAAACACATTAGCATGAAACTTTTTCTAATCATCCTCCGTGAATGCAAGAAGAAATTGAGCAAACTTTTGTGTGAAAATGACTTTTCTATTGTGGTAAAAAACTTAAAACCTTCACCTTTACTATTTTTACGTGTATAGTTCAGTAGTGTCCAGTATATTCACATTGTTTTGTAACAGATCTGTAGAGTTTTTTCATCTTGTAAAACTGAAACTCTATACTCATTAAACACTAATTTTTCCTTTTCTACTCCCCCATCCCTTGGTAACCATCTTTGCACTTTCCATTTCTATGATTTTGACTACTTTTGGTACTTCATATGAGTGGGAACATACAGCTTTTGTCCTTTTGTGACTGACTTTTTTCACTTAGGATGATGTCCTTAAGATTTATCCATAGGTACATGTAACAGAAGTTCTTTTTTCTAAGCTGCATAATACTCCTTGAGTGAAAAAAACATTTAATTTAGATGTCTATTTACAGCCTAATTATAATTAAAACATGAGGAAAAAATTAAATCATTTATTCAAGCAATCCATAGGAATTTATTCAAGTAGTGCACAGGAATTTAAGGACATTTTAGGTATTGTAAAGGAAAGAAGTTATAAATGCAAGAGGAAAGTAATATCTGAAATCACAGTTGGAATCTTATTATGCCTCTTTAAGAATTTGAACAATCCAGCCGGGTGTGGTGGCGCATGCTTGTAATCCCAGTACTTTGGGAGGCAGAGACCGCGGGTTCGCGGCCAGTCTCAGCTTGCGCATGCGCATGAGAGTTTTCTCTCTCTCTCTCCCTCCCTCTCTCTCTCTCTCTCTCTCTCTCTCTCTGTCTCTGTCTCTCTCTCTCTACTTAGTGAGGCCCTCCGCAACTTCGTGAGACCCGGTTTCAAAATAAACTATAAAAAATAGGGCCAGGGGTGTAGCGCGGAGGTAGAACACCCCTGCATTCAATCCCTGGTACCGCAAAAAAAAAAAAAAAAAAAAAAA
>PVJS01022746.1:0-30245 GCA_004027185.1 Glis glis
TATTTTTTTTTTTTTTTTTTTGCGGTACCGGGGATTGAACCCAGGGGCGTTCTACCCCTGGCCCTATTTTTTTATACTTTATTTTGAAACCGGGTCTCATGAAGTTGCGGAGGGGCTCACTAGGTAGAGAGAGAGAGACAGGGAGAGAGAGAGAGCTGAGGCTGGCCGCGAATCCGGATCCTCCAGTCTCCGCCTCCCAAAGTACTGGGATTACAAGCGTGCGCCACCAAGCCCGGCAACACAGTTTATATTTTTAACCCTTTGGCCAATAAAGTTATAGTTAATTGGAATAAAAGAAAGCCTGCATTAATAAATGTGTTTAAAGACATAATTGATGCTATTTAAAGTTTCTACTATAACGCTAATGAGCCAGTGAGAACTAACATCTTTCTTTCATGAATAAGTGGTTAATCCCTTATGCATATGTATTGCAAGTCATACCATTAACTTGCAAGATTCTTGTAAGCAGTCATTCTCAAATCAGTTATACCCCATTATATTATTTTACTTTATTTAGAAAACATCCCTTGTAATAATATAAAACTTCAACTTAACTTTTAAGTGGAAGGGATCCACCAGCTAAGAGAAAGCTCCCAAATATATCAGGGCCAGTAGATTCCTTTTATCACAAACATTTGAAAAACTCAGGAAAGCAGGCAAGCCACTCTTCATGCGTCATTGCATTTATTCTCACAACAATCCTGCAAGGGAGGTAATCATTGCACCATTTGACATATGTGGAGATGAATGCAACAGCTGGGACTTTCCCATGCTCGTTCTATTATTCTTTATTTTTTAACGGTTTACCTTTAGATACAGCTTTGGTTAAATTTATATATTTCTGGTTATCATCTACTAATACCCATAAATGTACTTTGAACCCACTTTGTCAACATATAAATAAACAAATATTATAGAGTTATTTTTTTCCTGAGAGCATTCTCATTACTCCTTTTTGTTGTTGTTGTTGTTGGTACTGGGGATTGAACCCAGGGGCATTCTACCTCTGACCCATATCCGCAGCCCTTTTTGTTTTGAAACAGGGTCTCACTAGGTTGCTGAGAGTCTCACTAAATTGTTGAGGTTGGTCTCAAACCTGAGATCCTCCTGTCTTAGCCTGCCAAGTACTGAGATTATAGGTATGAGCCACCATGCCCAACTCTCATTACTCCTTAGGAACATCAGTTTAATTAAGAGGAAGGGCTGAGGGCCATAAAGAAAAATAAACTTATGTCATTTGCAGGAAAATGGATGGAACTAGAGAATATTATGCTAAGTGAGATTAGCTAGTCTCAGAAAGTAAAGGGTCCTATGTTTCCTCTCATATGTGGAAGCTAGAAAGAAATTGGGAAACAACAGGGATTTCAGGTAAATGAGGGAGATAGCAGTAGAATAGTGGGAGGGGACTGGGGAAGGGCAATGGGGAGGGGGAAGGGGATACTTGCTGAAGGAAAGAGTTCAAATAATGCTGTGTACATATATGAACTTATCAGTACCACTCAATAATATGTTTGAGGAGGGGATGGGATCAGGGTGGGATTGGAAGGGAAACATACCAAGTGTGTGTGCAAGTATGCTTCTATTACTTGGAACTTCATTATGACATATAATTACAATGCCAGGCGCGGTGGTGCATACCTGTAATCCCAGTACTTGGGAGGTTGAGACAGAAGGATCGCAGGTTCAACGCCAGCCTCAGCAACTTAAGGAGGCCCTGGGGAACTAAGTGAGACTCTGTTTCAAAATAAAAAGGTCAGGGGGGTGTAGCTCAGAGGTAGAACACCCCTGGGTTCAATCCCCAGTACTAAAAACAAAAACAAAAACAAAAACACCAATATAGTTCATCTATTTAAAGAGAGGGCCTAAGAAAGGCAAACTTTTTGGTTTTCAAACTAATACTGCCACCTTGTGGACGAATGGTGAGCTGAGGTAGTATAGCCTAATGTAGGGTTTCACACGTGATCAAAATTCTCAATAGGCAATAAAGGGCAGCTTTCAGAAACATTTTCTATTTGAGTTGCATCTCACAGCAAAATTACACACACACACACAGAGTAATTAAACTACTTTTTCATGTAAACTGCAAAGCTGGATCCAATATAATTCATTTATTCACTCATTTAGCACATATTTACTAAGCACCAGCCATGGATTGTGCATAAAGTCAGGAACACAAAGGTGCATAAGGATGTACTCCATGTTTATAGAACATGAAAAGCTATTCCTGTAGCAATTGAAAACATCTCTCTTTCTCTCTCTCTCTGTGTGTGTGTGTGTGTGTGTGTGTGTGAGAGAGAGAGAGAGAGAGAGAGAGAGAGAGAGAGAGACTGGGGGTTGAACCCAGGAGCACTCTACCTCTGAGCTACAACCCCAGACCTATTTTATTTTATTGTGCTTTTTTTGTGGTACTGGTGTTTGAACCCAGGGGCATTTTTACCTCTGAGCTACACCCCCAGCCCTAGTTTTTCTTCTTTATTTTGAAACCAGGTCTCACTAAGTTGCGGAGGGCCTCACTAAGTAGCTGAGGCTGGCCATGAACCCGGATCCTCCAGTCTCAGCCTCCCAAGTACTAGGATTACAAGCGTGCACCACCACGCCCAGCCTTATTTTATTTTTTTTATTTCAAAACAATTGCTGAGGCTAGCCTCGAACCTGTAATCCTCCTGTCTTGGTCTCCCAAGTACTGGGATTACAGGTGTGTGCCACCATACCAGTGGCCAAAGTTCAAATCCAAATCTGCCAGTAGACAACTGTGTGACTTTGGACAAGTCTCCTAAACTCTGTGTCACCTTGGTGTCATCATATGCAGAACTGGAATAATAATAGCACCTGCCTCCTATAGTTGCCGACTACTCTGTGGAATATTAAGCACCGTGTTTGTATAAGGAGGTCTTCAGTCAGAGAGCATTTCCTTCGATGAAGATGAGCATCAGTGATGAGGAGTTACCAGACAAAAAGTTGAGGGGAAAAAAACTTGCTGTCCAACATCAGATTGATCCATGTTGATTTATCCTGATGTACACGCTTCAAAATGCACAAAAGCGTAAGTTAAACCTTAAACCGTGCAGATTTGCTTATACCTAGAAAAGACTGGAAACCACCTAAAGGGCCCATCAATAAGGGACTGGCTATGGTGGTCATGGCTACATGGTCACCTCTCTACAGTGATATAAGAAGACAGCTTAAAAAGAATGGAGTGGAGCTCTATGTACTGCGATGGAGCCATCTCTAATGCGTCATAAGTGGAGAAACTGCAATGTAGAGCAGCAGGATTGGTGTGCTCCCACTGGCTTAGAAGAGAGCTTACGCATACACCTGTACTTTAAGGATGTGTACACTATCTAGTGAAGAATATTGTGCCAGTTGGCTCCCTTAACCTCTGCTTCACCCTCCTTCTAGGATGCCTTCTGAACTACAGAGCCAGGAAGCTAAACACACACACACATACACACACACACACACACACACACACACACATATTACCCAGAAGCCTTTGCATATAACACTCCAGATGCAAAATTGGGCTCCTCCAATCAGATGTACACACACGTGATTCCAAAGGCAGGAGTGAGGGGAAGGGCAGCTTCCTGCTTGTTGTTGTGGACAAGCAAGTCAGAGATGGGAATTGAGAGGTGATTGTGGTGAAGTGATGCAGCAGCCCAGGGTCTATTTCTTGACCTCCTGGTGGCAGCAGTAGGGGCTTTTTGCTCTCTGGAACTGGGCAACCCCCCACCCCATCCCTACTCTTCCAGCCCTTCCAATGATTGAGTATGGACCTAGTTCCCTGTATTAAATCCTTGTCTATTAAATAATTCTAACTTCCTAGAATGATTTCTGTCTCCTGCACTGAATCTTGACTCTTCTAGATACATAAGAAATCAGTAATAGCCCTAAGCTGCTTAATATTATGTGTCAACTTGACTGGGCTAATGGATGCCCAGATAGCTGTTCTACCAAACATTATTGTAGGTGTGTCTGTGAGGGTGTTCCCCAAAAAGATTGGCATTTAAGTCAGTAGATCTAGTAAGGAAAATTTGTCCTAGTAAGAAAAAAATGCCCAATGTGGGTGGCATTATCCAGTCTGTGGAGGGCCTGGAGAGAATAAAAAGGATGAATTTGATCTCTCTTCTTGAGCTGGGATGTCCATTTTCTCCTGTTCTTGGACATCAGAGCTCTTAGTTCTTGGGCCTTTAGATTCTGAGGCTTAGACTAGCAGTTCCCACCTGCTCCCCCAATTCTCAGACCTTCAGATTCAGACTGAATTATACCACTGACTTTCCTGCTTTCCACATTGCAGATGGCAGATCATGGGACTTTGATTTCCATAATCTTGCACAATATAGTCCTGTTGGTTTTGTTTCTCTGGAGAACTCTAATACAAGTCCTTGCCTTGGAAGAAAGTTGGCTAAGATCTAGAAGGAATGAAGGTTTTCTTTTCATCATATACCCTTTGGTACCATCAGAAAATTTTTTGTACTTGCATATTTTGGAAGAAGCAGCTCTATGTGTACTGATATGGAACTAAAGCTATGGCATATCATAAAATTTTTTGTGATCAGCAGTATATACAGTATGTTTTAGCTGTATTGTAGAAAAAGTCCCATACAAATTGAATATATACAGGTGTATAGAGATGTAAATATACAAATGTGTGTTTATAAATGCCTCCAGCGAGGGTAATTGGATGGTTGAGGGAAAGAATGACAGAAACTCATGACTGTCTACTCTATACGCTAGAAACTTATGCCCTGAACATGTCTATTTGAAACTATCTCTTTAATTAAAATTTAAAACCTAGTAAGAATATTTTAAAATCTAATAAGAATATTTTGCTTTGGCCAAGGCACAGGCATCTTGGTGGTGGTTGTTAGGAGGCAAGACCAAAATAAAAATGCTGGAGACTAGGCAATTCAAACAAGAGTGAGGACAAACTTGGTATGCTGAGATTTTGAAACTGAATAAACCCTCTAACTTCACTTGCTTTTATTTAGTTGCTTTTAGTTGACTTTTAAAAAATCACTAATTTTGAAGGTCACACAGCTGAGCAATCTATTATTAGCCTCCCACTAGCCTTGCTGTAGATAACCCCTCTGATGTGTCGGTCATGGTAAAAATGGTTGCTTAGGTTACTTTTCAAGACTTGAAGGCCATTTTTGTTGAAACCACCAACTCCTCAGGTGGGCTTGTTGTATAGGTGCCTGCTGCGGTGACCTTTTGACATCAAAGGGCTGAAAACTCCACCCTCAGGTTATGCTAACCCTGCCATTTTCTGAACATGTGTCCTCCAAAGAGCCATGAAGATTCATTACGCACACACAGACCACTCATCACTTCACCTCCAATCACCTTTCCCCATGCCTTAGACCACCCTTCTTCTTTATCCCATAAATATCCCTAAACCCTATTCTCAGGGAGGCAGATCTGAGACCTGGTCTCCCATCTCCTTATGCTTGGCTGCCTTGCAAATAAACTCTTTCTCTTTTTGCAAAACTTGATTCCATGATTGCCATACTGCACAGTGGGCAAAATGGGCTAGGTTCAATAATAATTTCCTTCTCTCCATTTCTAGAAGCCACTGGAAATGGCCTTTCCCTAGTCCTAACTATGTGGCCCCCAATCAACCTCTCTGAAACTTCAGATCCCTCTTAGTTAGGGAAGCCTCAAGCTTTTCATTTCAATCTCCTTTCCATTCTCTCTCCCTGACATTATCAAATCGGGTTTACATTCGGGGCTGGGCTTCTCACTAAAATTGTAGTTTCAAACGCAGAAAACTTCTTCCCCACCTCCCAAAGTCTCCCTTACCTGTTCATGTTGAAACAAAGTTCACAATGAGTCATGGCACTTGTATTCTAAATGCACTGACTAAAACATAGACACACACACAAAAAGAAAATAACGCAGAGGATATCCTCCTTTGTTTAGTGGAGGGAGGAAAGGGCTGGCTGATTCTGAAAGCATCAGGTATTCCTCCGAAGGAGCGGAGGGCAGCCATTGAGGGCAGAGGAGCATCACCAAGAAGGCTGAGGAAAACGGAAGCAAACCAGCAACGGCCTGAGTTCGCCTAGAGTTCGCTCTGCTCTTTTGTTGTATCTTGTTGAGAGAATCTCAATGTGGATGTGCAGCTGCCTGCACTCTGTCTAGAGAGGGGGCTGGTTAAGCATTTCTAGTGAAGGAAGAGCGGTGAGACCTTCTAGGGCATTGTGATGGCTGTCTTCAACATGAGAAGCCTCAAGAGGACAGAGGGCCTCCCCATCTACCACTGCTATCAGCCCCAGGACCTCAGGGCACACAAGTCTAGAAATGTCTGTTAAAACAGAAGAATGCTCATGCATGAGTGTTAGCTATGATGCTGCCTGATCATCACCCAGCGCTCTGCCAAGTGAAGAGGAACCCTCCAGCCTGGCCAGGGTTGCTGCAGAGCATGGAGCGGCTATCCTGAAGGACCCCTCCCCAAACCTGTGGGTCCATGAAAAGCTGAGGCAAAATACCCGTGAGCTGGTGCAAAGTAGCAGGGCTGGTAGGATCAGGCCATGGAGGAGTTTAAGAGCAAGAATCAGTGAGAGGAAGAAAACCCAGGGGCAGATATGGGGTGCTCAGGACTGGGGACCATAAGTAAAGAGGAGGGGGGCCATAGCTAGTGGGATGGTGAATTTTAGCTGTCAACTTGACTGGAATATGGGATGCCCAGACGGCTGGTAAAGCACTATTTCTGGGTATGTCTGGGAGGATGCTTCCAGAAGAGATTAGCATTTGAATCAGTGAAGGAAGACTTGCCATCACCAATGTTGACAGCCACTATCCGATCTGCTGAGGGCCCAGATAGAACAAAAAGGCAGGGAAAAAAATGAATTTTTCTCTCTCTTTTGGAGCTGAGACACTCTTTCTCTTCTGCCCCTGGACCTCAGAACTCCAGGGTTTCCAGCCTTTGGACTCCAGAAATTACACCAGCAACCCCCACTCACCCAGTTTCTTAGGCCTTTGGCCTCAGACTAAAAGTTACACTTTGTATTTCCTGGTTCTGAGTCCTTTGGACTTGGACAGAACCTCACTACCAGCTTTCCTCGTTCTCCAGATTTCAGACTATTGTGAAACTTCTGAACCTCCATAATTGTATGAACCAATTCCCCTAGTAAATCCCCTCTTTAGATAGATGATAAATAGATAGATAGATAGATAGATAGATAGATAGATAGATAGATAGATAGAGATTGTGTGTGTGTGTGTGTGTGTGTGTGTGTGTGTGTGTGTGAATCCTATTGATTCTGTTTCTCTGAAGAACTCTTTCATACAGCCAGGAAGCCAGTCAGGACCAAGGCTAAGGATTGGGTGGTTGGCAGATCGAGTGGCTGCCAAGTGAATACTTCAGACCAAGTCAAAGTAGGGGACCTGGGTCCCAAACAGGAAGAAATGAAACAGGATCCAAAGGTCTGAGGCTCTCTAATAGAACATTCTGCAGTGAAGGAAATGTTCTGCGTCTGTGCTGCCCAATATGGTAACCACTAGACACATGTGACTGGTATGGCTATATAGCACACAAAGTGTGTGGCAAGTGCGACTGAGGAACTGAATTCTTAGCTATAATTAATTCTAATTTAAAGAGCCACCTGTGGCTAGTGGCTACTAGATTGGACAGAACAGATAGGAGTTAGAGAAACTGAAGCCTAGATTTCTAACTCACTGCCTTTACTATGCAAACCATAACTCCCCAACTCCCCCCCACACACACACCAACCATCCCCCAACCCAGCTAGATTCTCACTGTCCTCAATTCCTTCTGACCGCATGTCCTTACTTAGCCAGTAGATTCTACCAGCTACCATTATATTCACTCTTTTACATGAATCTCAACACCACCTTTGTCCCTTCCTCAATTATTTTGCATTCACCCATGAAGACACCCAATACATCTTAGCCTATTTCACATCTGCATCTTCATAGCTGAATATGAATAGAGGGAAGCACACAATCATGGTAACTGGCGTCACTGCAAATCCATGACACTAACTAATGTGAGCCTTTGGTGCTATTGGTAATTCTTGCTTCTCTAGTTCATTCATTTCCCCCCATCTAGTGGCTCTGATAACAGAAATATTCCAAGTATTTTTATATATAGCAGCCCAATTTTCACAACCATCCTGATTAATAGATGAAGAAAATGAGATACAAAATGGCAAAATAACTGCCTGCAAATCACATAGCTACTGAGTGGTCAAGCTGAGATTCAAATCCAGGCAAATGGCTTCAAAGTTTGACATTTTGACATTTCTCGGAGTATTTCATATCTTCTATTCTGTCTTCAAATTTCCAACACCTCCTCCTCTGGTTGCAAGCTCATTTTAGTTGGTTATCTTCTATTTTGAAACCCCAAAGTACTTAGTAATGAACTTCCACAACCCCCCCCCATCACATTTATCCACCTAAATGCATCGTGCCTGAACATTCTGCCTTCTCTCCTGCACCAGGCCAAAACTACCCATTCTCCTAAGCCAGCCCTTCCACCTAGGCCCCATCCCCTCTCCCAAGGGCATTGCTGCAGGGATTACAAACAGGCAGGAGAAACTTGGGGTGTCAGACATGTTGTATGGGTGTACACATGTTAAAACATATCAAATGGAACACTTTAAATGTGTTTACAGCATACCAGTTATACCTCACTCATTAAAAAAAGAAAAAAACTCGACTCCACATCCCTCCAGCAGTTGCCCAATTTTTCTGCTCCCCTTTATGGGAAACTCCCCCAAAGATGTCTAAATGCACTGTCTCCAGTTTCTACCCCATTCTCTTATCTTACTACTCTCCGTGCCCTTGCTCCATGCTAAATTGGCCACCTTTTTATCCCTAATTCCCCAGGCACCCATTGCCTCAGGATCTGTGTACTCTGCCCCTCCTTATAAGGATCTGTTTCTTCCCTAGGAACTGTGCTGCCCAGCATGGTGGTGCACACCTGTAATCCCATTACTTGGGAGGATGAGACAGGAGAATTGCAGGTTCAAGGCCAGCCTCAGCAATTTAGGGAGACCCTCCAGCAACTTGGTAAGACCCTGTTTCAAAAATGCAAATACATAAACAAACAAACAAGACTGAGAATGTCCCTGGGCTCAATCCCCAGTACCAAAATAACAATCAAAAAGACCACTGTGCTGAACTGTCATCTCAGTGAAGCCTCCCCTACTCATTCTTTAAAACTGCAACCCACCTACCACCCCACCACTCTCTACCTCCCCCTCCCACTTGGTTGTTTCCCACATTAGCACCATATGATCCATTATACTCTGTCTACTGAACATTTTCCTCAACTTGGACACTGGGTTCAAGAGAGGGACTGTTGTCTGTTTTGTTCACTGCTGTAATCCCAATTTTCTGGACCCCAACAAGTGTGTCTCAACAAATATCAGGATTACTGTCTTCAGTCAATTGGTTGTAAATAAGAGAAACCCACTCACACTCACCTAAGCAAAAAGAATTTATTGGAGGACTCCAAAGAATTTCATAGACCCCTGGGAAAAGAGGTAGAGCCAGAATTAGGGAGATAGATGGCCATCAGGAATTAAGATAGTCTCTCTCCTCTAGTCTGATCTGCTGAGGCGAAATCATCTTTATTTTCTCTGCAGGTAGCTTTCATTCTCCTCTCTCTGCAGACCAGCCTTCTCTGCTGAAGACCCAAGCACAGCATTCCCAGCCTCCTACATTTTCCCAGATGAAGAATTTCAATATAAAACCCAATTACAAGATGGGTATGGTGGTACACGCCTGTAATTCCAGTGCTTGGGAGGCTGAGACAGGAGGATTGTAGGTTTGAGGATAGCCTCAGCAACATAGTGAGACTTTCAGCAACCTAGTGAGACCCTGTTTCCAAACAAAAAATAAAAAGGAGCTGGGTGTGGTGGTGCACGCTTGTAATCCCAGTACTTGGGAGGCTGAGACTGGAGGATTTGGGTTTGTGGCCAGCATCAGCTACTTAGTGAGGCCTCCGCAACTTAGTGAGACCCTGTTTCCAAATAAAGAATAAAAAATAGGGCTGGGGGTGTAGCTCAGAGGTAGAATGCCCCTGGGTTCAATCCCAGTACCACCAAAAAAATAAATAAATAAATAAATAAAAAATAAAATAAATAAAAAGGGCTGGGAATGTAGCTCGGAGGCAGAATGCCCTTGGGTTCAATGCCCAGTACCACAAAAATAAGTAAGTCAAAATTACAAATCCCAGTTTAGAGAAAGCCTGTGTCAGGTATGATTGGTGCGGTTAACTATGGCCAAGGGAGGAGGTATACAGCTACCTACTTGTCAGCAAGTGTTTTTGGGGGGTCTAAGAAGACATTTTATAAGACGACTTATAGTTACTTGTTAAAGCCAGACATTTTAAAATTTCCCTTAAGCTTTTTAAGTGTAACTTACAAATATTCCATTTAGAAAACTACATTTTGATAATCACTTTCAAGTGAACCTTTAATTATTGTCTGGTAGAACTCATTCAGGTTGAACTAAATTTCTTATAACAGTTCCATTCACAATTCAAATTCTTTAACAATTTAATAGCATTTACATTTAAGAAATTTGACTCTTTTAAACAGCACTATAAATGCTTGACCCAACTACCAAAATGTCTAACGACTTTCTAAGTTCTCTGAAACATTTCAGTATTTTTGCAGGCTTAGTAACATTTAAAAATACTTTCCAACTAAAAATCACAAGTCTAAAAATCTGCTAGGTATTTTAAATTAGAATCTTAAGGCAAATGTTACACATTGCAATATGCCAGTTATATTAAAATACATCATATAACAAATATTCATTTCCATGAATATGAAAACTACTCCTGCACTTAACACAAAGGCATTGTTGACCATGGGAATTATTTCCTTTTTAAAAATTTGCAGTCACTTGGTATTTAAGAACTGCAGCATTCAGTGAAGTTTTGTTAAAGGGACTGAGCGGTTTAGGCCCCAGCAGGTGGGACTAGTGCTGGAGTGATGAGGAACTCAAGCTTAGGAATGTCAAGAGCAAATTTAAGTCCGTTAGTTAATTCAAAATTAAGTGAGTAACTCCAACCTTCAATGGCATGGTGAGAATCAAATGAAATGATGTACAAGAAACTCACAAGATACAAGATTGATGGCAGTCTAGTTTTAGGTAGAATTCCAACTTCTAATTTTGATGAGTGCAAATTATCAGCATACTTATGAGGTTACTTTTTTAATTAATTAATTTATTTTTTTTTTGCGGTACCGGAGATTGAACGCAGGGGTGTTCTACCTCCACGCTACACCCCCGGCCCTATTTTTTATACTTTATATTGAAACCGGGTCTCACGAAGTTGCGGAGGGCCTCACTAAGGAGAGACAGAGAGAGAGAGAGAGAGAGAGAGAGAGAGAGAGAGAGAGATGGAAAGAGAGAGCGAGAGAGCTGAGGCTGGCTGCGAACCTGGATCCTCCGGTCTCCGCCTCCCAAAGTACTGGGATTACAAGTGTGCGCCACCAGGCCCGGCAAGGTTACTTTTTTAAAGAAAGATTCTAAGTAGTTTTATTTAAATAAATTAACCCTTCTCAACCTTAAAATAGCTTCTGATCTTGAACTCTTGGTTTCTTATAAGCCATTGTGCTGCATGATTTTGCTTAAATCAATTCATACAAAGGAAACTGCCGTTTTTGAGCATATGCTCTTCCTAGAACATGTAAGTATCCCACTTTTTTCTGCTTTAAGAAAACCTGAATTTATGGATATAAAATTGTAAGAGGAGATTCCCATTACAAAGTCATCCTCTAAGGATTCTTTTAGCTTAAGACATTATTACCATACACATTACTGAGGTGAGGTAGCAATTGGGGGAAGATGGGAGAGGTGGTAATTCTGAAATCAGTGTGCTAAAGGTCACTAGCCATTGACTGTCTGTTAGGAATTGACACATCTCAGAAAGCCAAGAAGAAAATAATCTTTTTATAAAAAAATATGATTTACATTGAACTTTGAAAAACACAGCTTTTTTTCAAAGTGAGCTGCTCTGATTTGAGGTTCTGAACCACTAGATGATTATGTAGAACAGAAAAAACAAATCTAAGTGCAGATCAGAGGAACAGGTAGATACAAGATAAGCTACAAACATATGAATACTAGACTGAAAGACTATTTATTACCATAGAAATCACAAATTTTATCAGTCTGCTAACATGAAGGAGGGTAACATCTTGATAGAAAGGCTGCATATTGAAGGGAAGGGGAAAAAATGTGGTCCAATTAGATCTATTTGTAGAACTTGTTCTGATAAGGATAGTCAAGACTAAATAAAAGGAAAAACCCGGGATGGAAAGCACAGTTTTTAGGCACCAGATCTGCCTTAACACACTCTGAATACTTGTCCAGTATCAATTATTCAGAGCTGAGCAGTGATTTACCACACCTGGAACAGACGCAGTCCCAAGACCAGCTGAAACAGCGTGTGACATAAGAGGGCAGTGATATCAAGGGGGGAACAGCAAATCAAGCAGGGCCTGGAAATCCCAAGGGTACTGATTATTAAAGAGTTCTGCTATTGTTGCCATTTGTTTTTGTTGTTTCCAGGCTACAAGTAAAACAACCACCACAAGTAACCAGGGCTCTGTTCCTTTGGCAAGGTTCCACAGGGCTCACATTTGAACCCGCAGCTGAACACCCATCCAAATGTTGATACAGAACTTTGCTGTATTAAAATCAATACCAACTCATCCAAAGTAGACATACACTGTGACCAAGACAACTGAGATCTTCTAGCTGAAGATCCATAAAATAATTCAATTACATGGAAAAACCATGTTTTTTAACGGGTACTTATTCCAAACATAATTATTCCAGTCTCTTCCATAAAATTGCTTCTGTATAAATAGTCTTTGTAATGTATCAAGAGTTTTTCTTTCCAACAGTTAATAGAGTCAAATCTATTCCAAGTTAGGAATTCGTATATGTCTTATTAAGCAAACACTATGATTCTATCTTCTTGTTCTCTAGAAATTCAACAGATGTATGTTCTAACATAGAAGAGCCTTCTTTCCTTGTCATAGTAGCAAAAAGCATGTCCATCATTCCCAGGGTTTCTAGGAGCTCTCTTTGGTAATCAATCTCTTTTTCTACAAGTCCTTGAAGTACTAAAAACTTTTTATCCACTACAGGTGACTGACCAATCACAGGCAGATATATATCTAAAAAGAGAAGGAAACACATTAACTAGACACATCTTTCCATACAGTAAGTGAAAAGCAATAGCTAGAAAAGTACAAAAAACTTAACGTTGTAAATAAAATATATTTAATATAATGTTCAGATTAAATATAAAATATTAATACTGCAAATAGATACTGAAAATTCTGTACTTATTTTATAATTATTATTTACAGAAAGCATAACAATGCATCTGAATAAGTGCATTTCAAAAAGAATTATAGAAACTACAGTGTTTCTATAACTGTTTTCCTCTTCCTATTAAAAAATAGTCATGGTCATTAGATGTTTATGGAATTTTTTTAATTTGAGTAACCTTGATTGCATCAATTCAGTCACACTACTATAAACATTTTACTCCATTTTAAACTGCCATTGATATATTATTGATATTTGTTTTACTTCATGAAAATCTTCATAGGAGAATTGATAAAAACAAAATAAGTCAACCTACTTGATTTCAAAATTTGATTTTATTATTTGACACCTCTACTTTTTTTTTCTTTTTTGCAGTGCTGGGGATTGAACCCAGGGCCTTGCGCATGCTAGGCAATTTCTCTACCACTGAGCTACAACCTCAACTCTGACAGCTCTACTTTTGCAGGCATATTAGAATTTTCTTTTTTTTTTTTTTTGGTGGTACCGGGGATTGAGCCCAGGGGCGTTTTACCTCCGAGCTACACCCCCAGCCATATTTTTTATACTTTATTTTGAAACCGGGTCTCAGGAAGTTGCAGAGGCCTCACTAAGTAGCGGAGGCTGGCCGCGAACCCAGATCCTCCAGTCTCAGCCTCCCAAGTACTGGAATTACAAGCGTGCGCCACCACCCCCGGCCATATTCGAATTTTCAAGTTTTAACAACTACTTACCAATAATTATTTCAGCAGCATTGATCAAAACAGGGGCAAATCTCGGCTGAGACAGATTCCTACAAAGCAAAAATTCTGTTTAATGAAACTTGCAAACTTTAAAAAAGTCCCTAAAACAAATTTAATTGTTCTACCATTTCTAAAGTAAATGTCTCTCATTGGGTGATACTGAAGGATCTGAGATGCAAAATACAAATATTTCACAAACATAAAACATACCTTATCAAAAAATTAAGAACACGACTAATTTCCTTTTCATCCCGACCCGCGAGGGCATTTGCAAGGACTCCTCTTCGATTTAGCTCCTTTATGATGGAAACTGTAATCTCAGGTGTCTTTATTATACAGCTAGGCTAGAAAAATGTTTGGAGTCAACATGAGTAGAAAAAAAGCAGCAACCAACCTCCCCCCCAAAAAAAATTACCATCTTGCATCAAATTACCAAGTTTTTTATCTTCAGAATCCAAGTCATGGTAATAAACAAACCAAATACTAAGATGATTATTTTTAAAATGCTCCTCACTTACGTCAAGGACTCTGTCAAGTGCCTTAGAGATCCGAAAATTTTTCAGATCCCTGTCATATAATTCTAGGTATTTCTTCGTTGGCCTGTTGATCAAAATGTCATCCTGTATTAAAAGTAAAAGAGGAGAAAAATGAGTATCTACAAAATTCTCCCTAAAACAAACATTTTCAGAATGAAGTGATACACTTTTTTTTTTTTTTTTGCAGTACCGGGGATTGAACCCAGGGACATTCTACCTCCAAGCTACACCCCTGGCCCTGTTTTTTATCCTTTATCTTTTTGAAACCAGGTCTCACGAAGTTGCGGAGGACCTCACTAAGTAGCTGAGGCTGGCCACAAACCCGGATCCTCCGGTCTCCGCCTCCCGAGTACTGGGATTACAAGCGTGCGCCACCACACCTGGCTCCGAAGTGATACTTTTTAAAAGCAGGATGCCTTTATGCTATACCACAGATAATGTTCACATGCCCATAGGCTAGATTAACTGAATACTAAATAATCTGCCACATCACTGTGTTCTGGCTCTCTCATGATTTTTAACTTACAACACACACAACTGCCTCAGTTCTGAAATTATTCATTTCAACTGTCTTTACATGGCAGGTAGTGTAGTGTGATTTAGTATAAAGAGAAATAAACAAGAACCAGAGGTGTTGAGATCTAGTACTAACATCTTTGGACACCAGTAATAGAATACTGAATCAAACAAAACTTCTTTTGTATCTCAATCTTCTCAGATGCCAAATGGAGACATTACTGGCTAGGGTTGTTTACAAGATCAAATCAGATAGTGTATGAAAGACATTGTTTTGAATGTGATAAAGCACTGTATCATTATGTTATGATTCAGGATATGAAATAAAATAGCCATTGTTCCCATTATTCTCCAATAATATCCCTAATCTGGAAAGCCAACGCCAGTTCTGATGTTGTGAAAAGCAAAATAAAGCTAAATGTCAAGTGAACTAAATTTTCCAAAAATGTGCAGAGATGAAACTGGCTGCTCTAAGAAATGTCACCTTATAAAAAATATGAGAACTATACAATTACCCGTTGCTTCATGTAATTTTTTCCTTTAATAAAGGTTCGATATGCAGGTCTTCTCCTCTTCGGAAGAGAATCCTTTTTTGCTTCAGATTTACGGTGTTTAACACTCAGTATTCCATTGGTCATTCCCACAACTATCGTCTCATCTTCATGCTAATAGCAATTAGAAAAATGAGTTAGTCTAGTTCTAATCAATAATTCATATTACCTTTACTTCAAATAACATTTATACCATATTTGTTGCTTATTTACAGTATCATCAACAGTTTCACTAAGATACACACTGCCTACCAATGATCTATGTAAAACATTAGAGCAAAAATTATATTTTCCTCTAGGCTACCAGTATGTTGCCAGAACTTATACTTGTAAAATATCACTGGCAAAGTCTGTATAACAATACAGTTAATGGCATTTTGGAAAGTTTCAAAGTAACTTTTCTGCACCCTCTTATTAGAAAAAGGATTACACAGTGGCATGACTTTTCACAATCCTGTTCCCCCAAATATTTTTAAATTAGCTTTTCCTCTCCCAATTCAGATTTCTACATAATGTATTCAAATATACAACTGTCCAAAAGTGGTTCCTCATGAAACTCAACAGTGCATATTCTAAAACAGTCAACAAAGAAAAGGAGCTATTTCTTTTCTTTTTTTTTTTTTTTGGTCCTGGGGATTGAACTGAGGGGCACTCTATCTCTGAGCTATATCCCCCAGATCCTTTTTATTTTCTATTTTGAAACAGGGTCTCACTAAGGTGCTGAGGGTCTCCCTAAGTTGCTGAGGCTAACCTTGAACCTGCAATCTTCCTGTCTTAGACTCCCAAGTACTAGAATTATAGGCACGTGCCATCACACCCAGCAGAAAAGGAGCTCATTTTGTTGCTCCTTCCTCATTTTATTGCGTGTTCTCAGAGAGGCAACTTGCCTTTCTAAAGTATTATACAATCCCTGAGTTACATGAGTTGAAGGGAGATTTATCAACTTCCTATGTCTGGCCCTTAGTGTTAACAATGCCTACTGCACTGTACTTACTACAGCAGTCAGTGGAACCTAATTCTGAATTTATGCTAAGTTATTAGGACAAATCATATTCTAATCATTGTCTTAACTCAAACAGCTGATGTAGCTTATTCAAATTTAAAGATAAACCCTAAAATTCCACTTTATTTTCATTTAATAGGCAACGTTAGTGGTATCTTTAAATAGAGCTAAAAGTACTTACTGAAAGTGCAAGACTCAAAATTGAAGCTGCATAATCAAAACTGTGGACTACTTTGTAGGAGGTTGTGCTATATACTTTCACCTTCCTAATAAGAGAGAAAGCATAAAAAATCATCCTGAAAATTAGTATAAAATGCAAAGTTTCTACTTCCGAAAACTCAATATATGAATATTAAAGTTTATTTAACAGTGAATAAAAATGATGTAATATTAATTACAAAGTACTTTATTACTGAATCCCTTTAAAAATGAACTGTATTTCAGCACTGACCATGTTTGAATAAAGACTTTCACTAGCCACTTACAAAGGAAACCAAAGAATAGACCATGAACCATTGTCATCTGAAGACAAAACTTGGGAGTAAAAAGAAAAGTATCAATGATTGTACACTGCAAGTTAAAAGAGCAGGGCTTTTTAAGCTCAGCATTACTAATAACAGCGAATCCTCTGTTGTGGGGGGCTGTTCTGTGCAGCACAGTTACAGAACATTAAAAATGGAATACCAAAGCCAGCCGTGGTGGCACACACCCATAATCCCAGTACTTGAGAAGCTGAGACAAGAGGATCACAGGTTCAAGCCCAGCCTCAACAACTTAGTGAGGCACTCCACAACTTAGTGAGACCCTGTTTCAAAAATAAAAAATAAAGCCGGGAGTGGTGGCACACGCTTGTAATCCCAGTACTTGGGAGGCGGAGACCAGAGGATCCAGGTTCGCAGCCAGCCTCAGCTACTTAGTGAGGCCCTCCACAACTTAGTGAGACCCGGTCTCAAAATAAAGTATAAAAAAATAGGGCCAGGGGTGTAGCTCGGAGGTAGAACGCTCCTGGGTTCAATCTCCGGTACCGCAAAAAATTTAAAAAAATTAAAAAATAAATAAAATAGGTCTGTGGGGTGTGGCTTGGAAGTAGAAAGCCCCTGGGTTCAATCCCCAGTACCACAAAAAAAGAAAAAAAGCAATACTAATATCAATTTAAAATAGTAATGTCTGTACCATATTAATGTATAGAAATGCCCACATGAAGTTTTAAAATTTAAAGAAAATAAGACAGGCATGGTGTGGCATGTGCCTGTAATCCCAGTACTTGTGAGGCTGAGACAGGAAGATCGCAGGCCAGCCTCAGCAATTTAGTGAGACCCTCAACAACCTAGCAAGACCCTGTTTCAAAATAAAATATACAAAGGGCTGGGGGTATAGCTCAAAGGCAGAATGCCCCGTACCAAAAAAAAGAAAGAAAATAACCTACAATAACATACACACACAAATATATACTCAAAAAAAAAAAATCAAAGCCCACCAAGTGCTGTGTGCATGTATGTCACTATCACTATGAACTACATTATGATGACCAATAAAAGTATTTAAAAATATCAAAATATATAAATGTATGATTTTTTAAAAACTATAGAATAGGTTATTTTAAAAGGTTAGTGTTCAAATAATTAAATAACATTATTTAAAGTTAAAGCAATAAATTATTTCAAGGGCGAAAATAAGTGGCTATATGTAAATAAAAGGTCAAAATTATTTTCAACTCAATAGGCTCTCCTTGCCATGGAAATCATCAGAATATTTATTATATCACAAGTACTGCTAAGGTAACTCACTTTCTCAAGCAGTAAACAGTTTTACACTAACGAATGAAGAAAATTAAAATTGCTAACCTATCCAGTGAGCCAGAGAGTAACCTCTGTCCGGAGCTGCTCAGACATAAACATGTCACAGTTTTGTGATGATTTTTCAAAGACACAAGCAACTGTCCTTTTAACATGTCCCAGACTTTAACATAACGACCTCCTATAAAAAGAAATAGTCATGAGTTTGATATTCTGCCCATATATTCAACACTTTAAATATCTGAAAAGCATTCTCCTCTAGAATTTCATAGGGTGGAGGGTGAGTGAAAGATTATGGAACCAGACTGTCTGGTTTAATCCTGGCTCTACCTCTTACTGAATATGTGACTAATAATAATAACACCTCCTACCTCACAGAATTGTTAAGCTAATTAACTTATTTATACGTACACAGAAAATTGCCTGGCAAAATAAAAACTATAACTGAAAAACATTTCACTTTAAGAAAATTGTAATAAAATCATTGTTGTAAAGGAATTCTGTAAAACCATGGAAATGAATAGTATAGATCTTGTTTCCTGAAAATTTTGTAAACCCCAACAAAACTCAAAAACTTCCTATAATTATGCTCCAAGAATTGGAAGGATCATTAAAGGTAATTTAATCTGATGATTTTAAAAGATTTTTTCTTAATTCAGCATCTTCTTTCTACAAAATAGCCATCAAAAGTCTAGTAGGGAAAACAGAAAAAAAGATGGGGGCAGTGAAGTCCTTATGTAGCTAGTGGCACAGTGAAAAAATCAGCAAACAGGTTTCCATCCTCCTTTTCAACTTGAACTATTTCCGTTTTTCAAAACAACAAGAAAAACATCCACAACTGACAATGACATCAATTTATTTTTAAATCAAATAGGTATTGGGGAAAGAGTATGAAACAAGATAAGCCACCCTCCCCCAAAAGGCTACACACACTGCCATGTATATGCTATCAAGTATACATACTACCTCTACATTCATCTAGTGTCAACACATTTTTACTTTATTGACAAATCAAAGAGTCCTATTACTTCTTCCATTATGACTATGAAAATGTGCTATGCGCAACATAACCAAAAACCCTCAGTTCCAATCTGACGAAAATGTATCATGCCCTTTTTGCCCCTAGCACTATCAAGCTATTTGCTGGGTAAGAACATTTCATCAATAGACACACATAAAAACAGACAAGCTGGATTCTAGACCTAAAAGGACCTATTTTCAAAAGCTGCCAGATCTCTTAACACAAGAATAACAAAAGAAACACACAGTTTTGGGGATCTAATGGCACAGGGTTAAGTGCATAATGTAAGTTTTCA
Source organism: Glis glis (assembly GCA_004027185.1). Taxonomy (NCBI): domain Eukaryota; kingdom Metazoa; phylum Chordata; class Mammalia; order Rodentia; family Gliridae; genus Glis; species Glis glis. The sequence goes on from PVJS01022746.1 coordinate 19,782, forward strand.
AATTCTGGGATTTCAGACCTGCCACTTACTAATTTGCCTTGAACAAATTATTTGAAACTTTCATTTATTTCCTTAGTTGTAAAGTAAGGAGAAAACTAACTACCCTGTAGAACTGTCTATGGCATTAGGGTTAATATGTACTTAGTAGCACAGTGCCTAGCTCAGGTTAGGAATATGTACATAGTAGCACAGTGCCTAGCTCAGGTTACGTACTTAATAAATAATTGTTTCCCTGTCCCACTTGCCCAACTATTTGAGCAGAAGACCAAATGACTTTGATTTGAAATCCACAACATTGGGGAAGCTGTTTGTAAAAGAAATACCTGAAGACACCAGAAGACCTCCAGAGGGGAAAAGCAGGACACTCTCCACTGGCTGCCCATGCTCAACAGAGAGAACACTCTTATTTGTTCGTGCATCAAACATCTTCACAGTGTGATCATATGACCCTAAAACAACAATTTTTATACCATGTGAGCTTTACTGTTTAAAAAAAAATAAAAACCGTGTATGTGTACATAAATTTTAAAAAGAGAAAAACATACATACACACATTCACAAAGACACAGTACTTCCAAACCCTCTGCTACTGATTGTTTCTGAAGAAGCACTATGTACTACTACACAGAATCTAACTTGCTCTGATCTTAAAATTATTACTATCTTCAGACTACTATGACTGTGGAAACATCTGGGGATCTTTGTACAGGCACCCACAAAAACTGAACTGCACTTACAGACAGTGCAGTGTTTTGACTGCTACAGGTTCTCTGAAAACCAGGGTACTAAACCCACTGTAGTTTTGATAGATTACTATGTTTTCAAGACAACAAATACAACTGGCAAAAGAATAAGAAGAAAATAAAAGACAATTAGATAATTTATCAAAAATATATTCCTTTATATTTATTTATTTTTATTTTTGGCTGTGCAGGGGATCGAACCCAGGGCCCTCACACATGCTAGGCAAGAACTCTACCACTAAGCTACACCTCCAGCCCTACTAAAAAAAAAAAAGTTAAACTCCTCCATCCCAAAAGAATTCCATAGTAATAAAGTACAAAGAGTTCACCAACCTGTTACAAAAAGATCAGGGTTCAGTTTGCTAGCACATCCACACCTCACATAATCAGAATGTTCTTTGAATGTCAGAATTTCTTTTGAGTTTGGAATATCCCATAATTTAACTGTATAGTCATCAGCTCCAGAGACCACATGGTATTTGTCAGCTGTAAAATCTACTGTGTGAACTGCTCTGTAAGATCAAATGTCAGTACATTAAAAAGCAAGAAAAAATTTGTATTTCTTATGTTTTCTAACATAAAACACTCCTTTTTTCCACCTTTCAAAAAAGCTAAGCTTTAGACAATATGTATAGAAGGAAATCATAAGAGGAAAAGGAAAACCTTTAAAACAGGTATTTGCCCCTAAGCCAATTTAAAAATGTAATACCACCATACTATTAATAAGAATATTGAAAAATAGCCTTTAAATCGCATGTTCTAATATGTTAATAATTTTACTTAGCTGCTTAATGAAAATGAGTATTTTAAATGCCAGAGCAAAGGCACTTTAATTTTTAAAATTTCAAAGAGTTATTTTTTAAAAAGAACTCTAAAAAAGACTTGCTACTAAGTAGGATCATGTTAAGTGAATTTCTATTATGTTTTAAATGTTTCACTGATGGGGTAAGACCATCCTGATGGTACACACTTTTGGGATTTTAAATCAGTAGTAGATTTCAGCAATGACATTGCTAATCCTAAAACAAAGTTATAATTTTATGCTAGCCATTCAATTTACCAAAGCGCAAAACATCCCAAATCCAAGACAGAAAGAAAATACACTTTCAACTTGACTTCAATATGAGAGCCTATAAGATGGTCCAAGCCTATAGAGCACTCAGTAACAGCTGTGAGATTGGCTTTACATCAGTGACTCATAACTTCATCTGGGTAATAGACCCTACCGAGAATATAATGAAAGCTACAGAACATCTCCCAAGATAAGTGTGTTTCCTAAAATATCACATACAACTTCAGAGAAGTCATGAGCCCCTATGAACTGGACCATAGATAAGTTCTCTTAGAATAACCAGGATATAAAGCACATACATGTAAATAACCTATGCTCAGAGATGGAGCTTTCAACAAAACAAAATAAAACAAAAACATGCAAAAAACCAACTGTCTCTTACTTTGTATGGCCTTCAAACTGTCTGAGGGGAGCCCTCCCAGTTATATCGAAAAGCTGAACTCCACCATCTTCACTGCCAGCCACAAGCAATCTACCATCCTGTCGAAAAGTAGCACAGTACGCTGTGTCTTTAAAACGGGAAAAGGTTTTTATAGGTTCTTGGGAGTATCGGCCATAAATATGAATCTATAAGACAAAAAACAATATTTTACCAGATGGCTCAAGATCAGTAATAAACTATATAAAATAAAAATAACATTTATTATTGTACTTACTCTTGAGGAAGCTGTGACCGCATAGTTATATGGAGGCTGAGGAGAAAAGTCTACTTTTGACACTGCACCAAATTCCTTAATCTGAACAGGGGTCTTAATGAAAAAGAATACAGAGTATTAAGAGTTACAATTGGTAAAGCCTATTTAAGCATTATATAATTTCTTACAGATCACATCTTTTTGTTCTTTTTTTTTTTACAGTACTGAGGATTGAATTCAGGGGTATTCTACCTACAAGCTACACCCCCAGCCCTATTTTTTATCCTTTATTTTGAAACCGGGTCTCACAAAGTTGCAGAGGGCCTCACTAATTAGCTGAGGTTAACAGCGAACCTGCAATCCTCCTGTCTCAGCCTCCCAAGTACTGGGATTGCAAGTGTGCACCACCACGCCCGGCTACATCTTTTGGTTCTTAGTTACATTAATTAGGTTGTATTCTATTCATTATAAGGACACACCATAATTTACTATATTAGTCCACTACTAATAGACACAGGTTTTTCAAGAATTCTAATATTACATATAATACTTCAATAAAGCATCATGTATATGAGAGCAAACTTTAGGGAGTATATTCATTAAGTATGCTCCAAGCTGTGAGAGTACAAGATCAAAAGGTATACACATTTTAAAAATCCTAACAGAGCCAGGCATGGTAGCGCAGCTTGTAATCCCAGTACCTGGGAGGCTGAGACAGGAGGATCAAAGGATCGCAGGTTCGTGGCCAGTCTCAGCTACTTAGTGAGGCCCTCCGCAACTTAGTGAGACCCTGTTTCAAAATAAAGAATAAAAAATAGGGCTGGAGATGTAGCTTGGAGGTAGAATGCCCCTAGGTTCAATCCCTGGTACAACAACAACAACAAAATCATAACAGATACTATCAAATTGCTCCCCAGAAAATGTATATGAATTTCCCTCCCTCGAGTAACAATAATGATCAAAATTTTTCATTTGTGCCAATATAATTGATGGAAACAGTATCTGAATTATGGTCTTCACTTGCATTTGTTATGAATGAAATCAAGGGTCTTTTAATATATTTATTGACTATGTAAATTTCTTTTCCCACAAACTTCCCAATCTCAAGCTTTTTCTAGTTTTCTATTTAGTTTTTCAGATTATTTAATTATTTTGCAGTACTGGGGACTGAATCCAGGGGCATTCCACCTTCGAGCTACACCCCCAGCCCTGCTTTATTTTTATTTTGAAACAGAGTCTCACTAGGTTGATAAGAGCCTCACTGCTTGCTGAGGCTGTCCTCGAACCTGCGATCCTCCTGTCTCAGCATCACAAGTACTGGGATTACAGGCGTGCACCACCACGCCCGGCTTAGTTTTTCAGATTTATAAAAGATAACTTGTAAGCCTTATTAGAAGGTACAGAAGAACTAATTTCACAGTGCTTGGATTAAGAAAAAGCAAGAAAGTATCTTCTTGCATATGAGATTTAAATTCTAAAATTTAATTATTTCCCATCAGTTAGTCATATGTTCTGAGCCAGGCACTTGTATGGATTATGAAGCATAGACTTTTACATAAAATTTCAAGAAAAATAGAAAATAAATTACTCACTGAAACTATAAGTGCTCAGAGATTGTTTTTAGTTAATAGTTTATCAGTATATCCAACATATATGCTGGAGAAATGGGCAAAATCCCCTCCTCCCTCATTATCGTGCATACTTACCTTATAGTTGTTCCAGTACAGAGTATCCTGGGTGATTTTTTCACCAAGTACAGGATATGTTTGAATAGCTACAGGCTTATAACCAGCCATGATTTCATATAATTGCACTGTTGTTGAAGGGCCAATAATTTGGAATTGATATTAGAAACAATTATAGTGACTCTGCCTTAAGTCTGAAAAAGAAAATATTTTAAAACATATTATTCACAAACTTGTACATATGGGTATGATTTTTACTGCTTTATTTCAGAAGGCTGTGTGGAAGATTATAGATTGGTGACCTACAATAAACTACTTAAGTATAACTCAGAAGAGGCAATCTAAAGGAAATAAGAAGAATATAAATCAGGGCTACCATACTGCGCTATCTACTTAGCTGTACATAGAGGTTGTACACAAATGTTCTCACAACTACCTGACCAGTGTGCAACACTTGGGAATAAATCTGGCATAGCCTTCTGGTAGTCAAACCAGAGAGAAGCACACTGGCTTAGCATATTCATTCTTTGACAATAGGAAATATTAAGACAAAACTACAAATACAAAAGTTTTCTGGGGGCTGGGGATGTAGCTCAGTGGTAAAGTTCTTGCCTTGCATGTTCAAGGTCTTGGGTTAGATCCCTAATACCATAAAAGAAAAGTTTCCTGAAACTGAAGTTAACAAGACATTTATCTATAAGAACAGTCTACAGACTTGACTTCTTAAAAGCCTAAAAATGCCAGGAAGAAAAGAAAACAAAGTTAATAATTCTAGTGTAGAAGCTTAAAACTTAAGAGCTTAAAAATGAAGTTCAAAGGCAATGTTCTGATATAGAAGCTTAAACAGTAGGAAAGAAAACCAAATAAAGCAATTCTAAATTAAAGTGACAGAATAGGATAAAAATGAATTAAACTTTTAACTAACATGTAATTAAATCCAAACATCTTTCCAGAACTATTCAGTTGCAAGAGATTACATTTTATCAGGTGAATGATTCCAGTGGTTCTACTCATCTATTAAAAAAAGCCCGAAAACATGACATAAGCAACAGCAAAACAAATAGGTGTGACATGTTTCAAAGGGTATTTTGATGAAATATGGCACTCCATGACTAAAGGGGGAAAACTCTTCTGTTCATTCAAGCACCTACAATGTGCAGGACACTGTTCTAGGAATGGGGCTGATGATTGGTTCCAGCTAGGAATCTAAACTCAACCTTGACTTGTTTTTCCTCCTCACTCCTCAACACCCAAATACTTAACAAGATCTGGTGATTTTATCTACCAAAGCTTTTTAAACTTCAGTAAGTTTCCCTCACCCCTAGTTCCACTATTCTAATTCAGGTCTTCTCATCTACTGAAATAACGCAACACCACTCTAAGGTCTCCCTGGCTCCTCCATCCATCTTCCAAATAGTCACCAGATGGCCTTTGCCACAAAACCCAAACTGCCCAGAAAATAAAGTCCAAGATCCTTAACATAGAGCATGCAAGGTTCTCTCTGATCTGGCCCTTGCTTACCTCAACTCTTGTTATTACCAACTGTTCATTGTTCACTTAACACACCATGCTTGTTCTTGCCTTAATGCCCTTGTCACTTGTAGTCTCTGCCAGGAATGCCCTCTCTCTATCTACTTCATATTTAATATTTAAGGCTCAACTCAGGAATCAGATCATTCTCCAGGAATCCTTCTCTGCCCCTGAGGCTAGGTCCTATGATCCTATTTGACTCTGAATATTTCTGTCAATGCACATAAATCAAATTGCATTGTAATGATCTCTTTTCCCTGTTCAGTTCAACATTTCATGTCTGGAAGATTATTTTAAAAGTGCTCAAAGAATGTTTGTGGAAGCAAAGAAAGGAAGTGCTGTGCAAGTTTCCATGGGGAAATACAAAATTAAAACCACAAGTAGTGTCTTATAATATGAACTGTGTTATACAGCAGGGGTTCACAAACTTTTCTGTAAAGGGCCAGATGGTAAATACTTTAGGCTTGGCAGGCTGACATGCAAAATGTAGGATACTGTGAACTTACAGAGCAACCAAGAAAAAACCTTCCCCAAGTTTTTTTTAACAATCCTCCCAAATAATTATGAGTACAATTTTCTGTTTATGAATGAGAATGGAATTCTTTTGGGAAAGGGATAACATTTCACTTAATTCCAGTTGAAAGTCAGTGTTTCCTATAGGCAAAGATTGCATATGCTCATCTGTAAAAAGCATAGCTCCCTAGATACACAAACACAGGCACTGGGCCACATCTGCCCTCGGGCCCCCTTTACCGCCCACTCCAGTCTAGGAGGGGTACCACCTAACCATGCCTTCCAAGAAAGAGTTCAAAGCTTTAAAGGACAGACGTGAGAACAGAAGCAGTGGTTTGCAAACCACTTTAATTACAAAGTCAGAGACAGTATTGGTGGGGAATGAGCGGGGGAACGACACAGTGCAAAAACGCAGGAGGCAAGAAATGATGTGAAAATAAATAGGAGGAAAAAGATGGGCCTGAGGTCAGGGCCTGAACTGAATGACAGATACTACTGCAATACAGTGGAGACTATCAAATGAACGCCATGAGTAACATACGGAGTACTGAGAGCTCAGAAAACGTTTCTACTTCTACCTGGAAAGAGTATGCTATTTCAGCTAGGTCTTAAAATAAATCAGTACAGCAGCTTCGCCACTTATGACTGGCTCAAAGGCAGGAGGCGGTGGAGAAGAGGAAATACGGGGTCATTCAAAACTGAGGGAACCTCCTAAGCAAGACAAAGATGGAATTCTGTCTACTGCCTTGGAGGGGTGAGGGTTACTCCGGGGACTGACAACAGTGGACAGAAGAGAGGGTGATCGGAGAGGTGCTAAACCTAAGTTGTAATTAAATTGCAAGGATCCTGAGAGGCCGGTTAAGGAAGGAGTTTATCCATCTCCCGCGGAGCCTAGGAAGCCCCAAAGGAGCATGCCCGCAACCTCAGGGAGGCTAGCTGGGGCCACCCTTAACGGGATCCTCCTTCTCCTACCTCCGCGGGGCCCCGAGGTTCCGCCCGGGCAACCGGGTTCCAAGGACAACTTCCCAGACTTCGCCAGCTGCCTACTCCGGACCGTTCTCAATCACTTGCGCAAAAATCACGCGGATGCTGCAGGGGCGGTAAGCACACATGCCAAAGAGAACGTCGCACGAAGATGACGTGTCGGCGCATGCTCAGGAGCCTCCTCAGCCCGGAAGACGCAGGGGCGGGGCCGGTGGGCGGGGCGACAGGGCGCGGGGCGGGGCCGAGGAGGAGACCGAGGCCTTGCCCTGGTGACCCAGAGCTGTCGACTGGAATGACCCGGTCTCGGTAGCACTCGGGCTGGAGGGACCGCCGAGCGTAAAGCGGTCCAAAGAGCAAACACCTGGAGGTCGTCTCGGCTGCACAGATGCGGAACGTGTGTTTGCTACCAGTTGAAAAAAGACATCGGAAGTGACGTCGCGGCCAAAACAAGGCCGGGCTTGGGCCGGGTACCGAATCAGGGCGGCCCATGGAAAGGCCCAGCTCGCCGTCTGCTGTGGAAGGCGGCCGCGGGGCGCCGCGCGCCCACCCGGTGGGCCTCCTGCCCGGGCCCCCGCGATCCCCTCGCCGCGGGTGAGCGCGTTTCCGCCGGGGACTTTGGGCACAGCTGGTCGGTGGCGACAGAGCGGACTTCCCACTCTACAAGTCTCCCCTCCAGGGGGCTCCTGTTCCGAGACGCGGGGACACCTGTCGCCTGTGAGGCATCGTTCATTTTCATAGAACCTTCCTCTCCTTGTAGGACAGTTTGAGGATTAGGAAAAAGCGGGGAGACCCCTGTTATTAGCTTCCACTGGCGGTAGCACAGTTACCCACTTACCTCGTTGCGCTTTCTCCCTTCATCCCTGGGATCTGACAGATCGAGGTGAGCCCAGCTCCCTTTGGCCTTACTTTTTCTCACCGCCTCCTCTTTCTTCTCTGTCATTTATTTTTTACTCCTTCTCCTTCAGAAATTTGGCTTACCAGTCAACTTTGCTTCTGCTCTCTAGAGTAGTCCTGAGGCCAGCGTCCTGTTTCCACTCGCCTCCCCCAACCACATTTGCTGTTCTCCCCTCAAAGACTGGTAATTCCCTCTATAATTCCTGTTTTATAACGTGGAAGCTGTTTAGAGCTGGAGAAATATTAGAGGTGCTTATTACAACACCTTAATTTTGTAGATGATTGAAGCTCAGAAAACTTATTTGTGTGTCGAGGGTTGCACAGCTAATTAGTCCTTGCCGGGAATGGAAAGCCAGTTCTAATCAGCAAATGTTAGACACACACACCAAAAAAATGTAAAAATGTTAAAGTTCAGATCAGAAAACGTTGATGGAGAACCTGGGAGGACCAAGCACTGTTTTGTGTGAAAAGATTAGTAAGAATGGTCCCCATCCTAGAGTTTTCAACTTAGTGGGAGTTTAAAAGTTTTGTCGGGTGTGGTGGTGCAGGTCTGTAATCCCAGTACATGGCAGGCTGAGATGGGAGGATCACAGGTTGGAGGCCAGCCTTAGCAACCTAGCAAGGAGACCCTCAGCAACTAGTGAGATCCTGTTTTCAAAATTAAAAAAATTAAAAAGTGGGGGCTGGGTGTGTAGCTTGCAAGAAGAATGTCCCTGGGTTCAATCCCCAGTATGAAAGGAGGAAAGAAAAGAAAAGGCTTTCAAGAGAATGGCAAATGCTAAAATAGATACATGCAGGGTTCTGAGAGAGCTCATGGAAGTTGCATTTAGCCCCTTTGGGTAGGATAATGAAGGAAATGTTTCTTCCCTCAGGAAACACAGTTTGCTTAAAAAAGTATACTCTCTTTTAAGGCCCATAGACTTCTTGCATTGCCCTTCCATGCCCATTTGAGTCACCGAACTAATTTTCTGATCTTGTTTCCCTCTACCCTTTTGCTAAAATGTTCTAACTTTATTACCTGTTACTTTTTTTCTATATATTATTCTTCAGCTCTCCCCCAGGGACGTTTTGGATTAGTTTAGTGCTGCTTCTTATTTAATGGCCAGGGTGATGGAGTCTGTAGAGCTGGGTAGGTTTCTCTTTAAGTCATGAGCTTCCTTTCTCTCAGCTCTGAGGTAGATGTGATTACCTGCCCTGCCTACGCAAAGGGTTGTTGTAAGGATCCACCTTGGAAAATGTCTAAAACTGTAAGCAGTGGTTATCTTGTAAATGTATGGTTTACCAAGCCCTCCTGCTTCACTGTGATCTTCATGCATTTTTCTCTTTTAATTCCAATTTAAAACACCCTGCACCCTCCCAAAATTTCTAAGAGGCAATAAACCCTAATATGAAAACAACAACTGGACATTCATTTTCTGCCTTTCTCAAGTGATTACATATCTGGGACAGTTATGTATCTTGGGAAGCCAATCCATAATATACACTCTTTATTTGGCATAAAAACCTATATTAAGTTGCTAATGCTCAATCTGAACAAAAACTGAGAAATATGCCTTCAGTTCGTCTAAACCAAAGTTTTGTAAAACCTTTCGCTGTCTAGGAATCACAGCAGATGTTTTAGATAAGAGTGCTAATAAATTTGGCTACAACATGAGTTATATCTTTTCTTAAATTCAAACTGAGAGCCACTTAAATAAACATAACATGTTTTTAAAAATGAACCTGAAGTAGGATATTAAAGTTTAACATGAAAGTTTCTTTTCATTGGTAACCTGATCTTTTATACATTTGACAATATTCAGATGTAAGAAAGAGGAGAAACAGTGACTAAAGTTTTTTTCTAAGGCAGTATTGGGGGCGATGATGTTTCTGTATTTTTTGCTCTTTACCAGCATCCTGAAATCATGGTATCCCTATTTAACAAATGAGACAGGCTCAGAAAGGTTCGATAATTTGTACAAGGCACACAGCTACTAAGTGGTGAAGATTGGATTTATATTCAGATTTTGCAACCTTTGAACACTGAATGCTCTCTATTATGCATAAGTGCTTATAAGAGCATTCTTTAGCCGGGCGTGGTGGTGCACACTTGTAATCCCAGTACTTGGGAGGCTGAAACTGGAGGATCGCAGGTTTGCGGCCAGCCTCAGCTACTTAGGCCCTCTGCAACTTAGTGAGACCCTGTTTCAAAATAAAGAATAAGCTGGAGCCGGGCGTGGTGGCACATGCTTGTAATCCCTGTACTTTGGGAAGCAGAGACCGGAGGATCCAGGTTCGCGGCCAGCCTCAGCTGTCTCTTTCTCTCTCTCTCTCTCTCTCTCTCTCTCTCTCTCTCTCTCCTTAGTGAGGCCCTCCGCAACTTCATGAGACCCGGTTTCAAAATAAAGTATAAAAAATAGGGCCGGGGG